>PVIY010001352.1:98590-153867 GCA_004026745.1 Myrmecophaga tridactyla | reverse complement strand
AAGTTACTTCTTTGAGTGGAAGGAGTCCACCATCCCTTACAATTTCATCGATGCCAGCCTACTAATACAAAGTACACTGAACATACTCTTGACCAGCGGGTGGCTTTCTGTGGGGTGGGTCAGAAACCCAGGCTTCTGCCATTTTGTAGCTCCACCACCCCTTAAAGCCTCAGAATTTATGAGAATCTTCTGCATCCAGCGAGCAGACAGGGAGAAAGAACATAGAGGATCACGTGGGAAACTTTGGGGAGCCAGGTCTTGAAAGGGCAAATGTCAATTAGACCTGTTGCATTTCACTGGGGAGAATTTAGCTATGTGGCCACATCTATCTACAAGGAAGAATGGGAAATGCAGTCAATCTATGTGCCCAGGAGGAAAAGGAAACAGGGTTTGGTGAACACATAATTGTTACTAATAGCTCAGCAAATGGTTGTTGAATGCATACAATGTGACAAGTTCTGCACACCCTGTTGGGTCCCAAGGAGAACAAAATGGACTCTGCCTTTGAGGCACAGGTAGATGATTTCAAAACAACTTGGTAAGATCAATATTTGTAGAAAGCATAGGATACATTGAAACTTGGAGATGATATTTAGCCCAGCCCAGAGAAGCCTTGAGATGCTTCCTAATGGTGGAAACATTTGTGCTGAGTCTTAAGGATGAGTTTAAGAGTGTGGGTATTTTAGACAGAAGCCACAATCACAATAAAGAATGTGGAAGGGAACTATAAGCAATTTGATATTATAAGAGTGTAAAGGAAGGGTCAAGAGCGGGCAATGGTGGTGCAGTGGCAGTGTTCTTGCCTGCCATGCCGGAAATCCGGGTTCGATTCCTGGTGCCTGCCCATGTGAAAAAAGAGAGAGAGAGAGAGAGAGAGAGAGAGAGAACACAAGGAGGATCAGGAGGTGAAGTGAGAGAGAGAGAGAGAACACAAGGAGGATCAGGAGGTGAAGCTGCAGGGGCTTGCCATGGAGAGCCTCGCATGCTATATAGAGGCAGGTGGACATTTTTAATAAGAACTGGGTAGAGATTGGGAGCATTTAAGAGCATTTGATACATGGGCAGCAATGCTTTTAAGAGACATCACTGGTAGCTGTATTCAGGATTAAGACTTAAAGAGAACAGTGTGGAGGCTTTGCAATCCTTCAGGCAGGAGATGATAAGGGTTTGAACTAGGTTGTAAAGGAAGGATAGATGCAAGAAATAGACAAGATTTAAAACTGGGAAAACTTGCTAATTGGCTACATGAGGGGGTCAAAAGAAAAGAAGAACTTGGAATTGATCCCAAGGTTACTCGGGTAGCCCTGCCACTTGCCTTGTCATTAACTAACATAGACAAATAGGTTAAGTAGTAGGTCTGGGAGAAATTAAATGCAGTTTGGGGAGTTTTCCACTTATCTGTTATATAGCAAACCACCTCAAGACTTAGTGGCATAAAAGAAACACAATTATGTTATGCTCATGGATTCTGTAGGATCAGGAATTTGGCCAGGAATGGTTTATCTCTAGTCCACAGTATCTGGGCCTTTGGCTGGGAAGAGTCAAATGGGTGGGGACTGGAATGGCATGGGGATTTCTTCACTCACTTGCCTGGGACCTTGATGGGGGTGATTGGAGAACTGAGCTCAGCATTATAGGATGTTGGCAGCATCCCTGGCCTCTACCCACTAGATACTGGGAGCA
Organism: Myrmecophaga tridactyla; assembly: GCA_004026745.1. NCBI lineage: Eukaryota > Metazoa > Chordata > Mammalia > Pilosa > Myrmecophagidae > Myrmecophaga > Myrmecophaga tridactyla. The sequence continues at coordinate 152,184 of PVIY010001352.1, read as the reverse complement.
ACACCTCCTCCTCCAGTTATGACAACAAAAAGTATCTTCCTGACATTGCCAAATGTCTCCTGTGGGACAAAATCACCCCCACTTGAGGACTAGTAGGCTATATGAGCCTGAAACATAGGACTGTAGAGAGATTAAAATCATCAGCATATGGGCAGTTGTTATAGCCATTACAGTATATGAGATGTTTCAGGATGTGTGGAGTGAGATCAGTGGGTCATGGTTAGAACTCTAGGATGGACCAATAGGAAAGAGGTAAGTATTAAAAAAGAGAGCATTAGAGAGAAGGAGAGAGTAATAGAAAGAAAACCAAGAAAGACAGGAAAAAGTGGTAAGTACCTATTCCTAGTAACTGCACATCTCTTCTTAGCCAGCCTCACCCACTTGGCCACAGCAATGGTGTATGGATGGATGCATTAAAAAAACTAGGCCAAGTAGTCCTTCCCTGTTTATATTCCAAAGTCCTTGTACTGGAATAATGTAAATTTAGAAGTGCTTATGGCACGTCCCCAGTCATATGGCAAAGACTCAGCTGAGTGGGTTGAGATGTGCCATAAGTTGATAGTGATCATCTGTGCCTCTGAGCTGAGAGACACTCTTAAGGGAACTTGATGGGAACTTCTCATACCTGAGTGGGATCTCTTGGTCTCCTAAGAAACCTTTTATTTCCTAGAGGTCTTTGAGACTTTTAACTGTCAAATAGTGCTCCTCTGTAGAAATAAAGACCTTTAGGAAAACTGCTCGGAAAGCATTACTTCCATCTGTCTAGCTGCTGGATTCTGAGCTAGGTAAACTGTGAAATGGTACCAAACATACACACACACAACCCGTGAGCTGTGCGAAAGCTTGAATCAGTAGCAAGCAATCCAACAAACTATACAGGTACAGTGTGATAGAAGAAAATGAGACCAGCAGAGAGAGAAGCAAAGGTGAAAGCTCAGAGAGAAGGACCCATCTGTGGATAGCATTTCAGCCCCTTGATCCAGTCAGCGCTGAGGCCAGCTCCAAGCCTGCCCTTTCCAGTTTGGTGAATCAATAAGAGCTCTTAAGTTGGATATCTTTCTCTTGCAAACAAAGGTGCCCTCACACAGAAACAGAATCTGGAACCAGGAATGGAGTGGCAGACCTCAAACGTGGAACAGATTGAGTCAGTGAAGATAATAGTGGAGGTTCCCCTATCTCTGGTGGAGAAGCTGGGAATCCCTGTTACATGGAAGTGAAACATCTGGTTAAACAGTTACCTTGAGTACTTTGTGCCTCCAACTATGCCCCCACCACCCTAAAGGTTGGAACTTTAAGAACTTGGTAGAGAGGTGGCAGAACATTGGAATTAGAAATGATAAAACCAGATGCCCCAGCCAGCACACTCCCCCCATCCTCCACTGTAGACCCTGCCTAGCAAGGGTCATCTCTCCCCATAATCAGCCTTCGGTGTACCTGGGGATGAAGGCAGTCCCTGATAGTTTCACTTTTCTAAGAGGCAGAGATCAGTGTAGGTGATGTTAATCAAAGCCTAAGAGAATGGAACATTGCTTATTCTTGTTGGTCAGGGATCAAAACCACAAGGGTGGCACCCAGATTCAGAGACCCTGACTTAACAAGATCTTTAGCACGTGTTACTAGCCATTAAGGCCACCCAAAATGAAGTAATCAGGCCAATCCACTTGGCAAACAGAGATTTGTGGTCATTCTGTTCTTAAGACAACCCTCCAAGATGCTATGATGGAGCGTAGGTTGCTAAGGCAACAGAGAATCCACACAAGGAAATCTCTGGAATATCTCCGTAGGCATGGTCATGAAGTCAAGGGACAAGGGAAGCCCTCCCAGTATGAGGGTTCTAGTGTATAGATGGGCTGAATGAGGACTCACACCACAGCCAACAAACAGATAGGGCTCACAGCTCCTGTTTTGTACTCTGTTTATCAGTTGGGAAGATACTGCTTCCTCCTCTGTAAACCATTTTTAAATGTTTCTATTTAAACATTTGTTTCTATTCCTTCCTTACCATCTTCATATCTACATATGGGGCCACCACCCTACTTCCAAGCCTTAGGCAAGTCTTCTTGTCCGGTATCTACTTAAAAATACAACTGTACTGTAACTATAACATACAACATTCAGAAAATGAAAAGGCTAAAGGTACACAGGGGTTATTTTTTCATTTGCATCCATGAAGGGCCTGGGAAAAGACTGTAGCCAGCTTTTTTTTTATCAGTTGTTATTTCAGGTAAGTGTAAAACCAACAGACAGGCATACAACGAAAGGGTGTTTGTGTAACATTTATTTTTTTTAGTCCCATACTAATTTTGACTTTATTTCTCACCTCCTCCTATTCCCAATCTTTTCTTAGCCATCCAAACTTGCTTGTTTTCAAACAAATGCTAAAAATCATGTTTCTCTGGAGTTACAGCAAAACTGTCTTCTCTCTAAAAGGGAAAAAAAGAACCTCCAAGATTTATTATTATGCAGCATTTTTAAATATACATATCAATATATACTTTATCTAAAATAAAACCCTTCATCCTTTGGGGTTATTGACATTTCATAGTTCACTGACACATCTCCCGTAGTATAATAATTCCACTCATTTTCATGAGTGAGGTGGGAAATGGACTAAAAAAATAGGATTTTAATCCCTGAGGTGTCAGTTAAAATGGACGAGATTGCCAATTGCCACACAAGATTTAAAAATCAGCTTTAAATAATAAGCATGGATCATGCTATCTGGATAAAAAATCACTTCCATAGCACAGGAACCGCTTAGAATTTTGCATTTCCTGGGTCACCCTCACCCTGCTTTCCCTAACCTTCCTGCTATAGTCATCTTTCTTTTGTAAAGGAAAAGCACATGGCAACGACGTCTGCAGAACCGCTGAGATGATCCGCAAGCAAGAGAAGACACGTCCCGCTCCTCTGGTCTCCACAGTTCTTCAACCCCATTTCAAAACTGGGAAATGTCAACGAATCAATGCTGTTTTTCTACTCCAAAAGCTGAGTCAAGAAAGAGCAAAAATCCGCCTTCCTGGCTAGAAAACGGGCTGTCCTGCTTTTCTCTGCCGCCCTAAGAGAAATGGAGAATCTCAGGCTCCCAGTTCTGTTCCTCTCAAGAAGCAGAACTGGTCAGGTCCTTGGGACACCCCCTGCAGGCTCGTCTCTTCTGGTGGTTTCCAGGTGGCTCCTGACAGCTCTGGGGGGGTGGGGTCCACTGTGGGGGTGGGGGGGGTGCTGCCTTCCTCACCCCCCCCCCCACCTAGTAGTAGCGGTTCAGGCTCCTGGTCCCCGGCACCTCGGGCTGGTGGTTCATCCAGATCTCCCTGAGGATGCGCTCCCGCTCCTCCAGCCGCTGCGCGCGCTCCAGCTCCTCGGCCGAGGTGAAGACGTTCTTGTTCAGAGTCCTCTCGAAGCGCCGGTGCCTCCGGGCTGACAGGTCGGACGCGGCGTCGGAGCTGCAGTCCTCGCTGTCGCTGCTGCCGCCGTCGCTGCTGTCCTCCGCGGCCTGCAGGAACTTCCTCCCGGGCCGCTGCCGGCAGTCTGTGTGGCAGGAGAGCCTCGTGACCACCGCAGCCAGGGTTAGGACCAGCCCCACGCACACGCCGGAGACAAAGTACAGGGCTGCTCGCTCGGGGTTTTCTGGAGGGGGAGGAAGGCGAGAGCGTTTGAGAGAGGACCACTCCGTTTGCAGGGGCTAGCTGGCACCCGCCGATGTCCCCCACCCCTCACCAGGCCCTCCCCACCCCCCCGGCTTTGATGGGTACAAATATCGCCCTTCTGGGCGGCAAGTTTCATAATCTAATTACGACTTGCATTCAAAATACATTTATTGGCAAACGGGAATGCCCCGAAAGGGCACATGGGGGTCTTTTACTAATCTTGCAACTTTAAGTTGGAAATGACTTCAAGTTGAAAAGCTAAAAGAGGAAATCTAATTATTTAGCACCTATTGAGAGCAAGCAACTGTGCTGGGGTGGCATTTGGTTAAGAGATGGAGCTGTCTAAAGCCTCTTTTCTTCTGAACCAGAAAAATGTTTGCTCTGGAATTTACCAGGCAACTCTTTGGGGGTCAGTTTAGGAAATGCCCCCCACCGTGCGGTTCTCCCGATAACCCCCACCTCCTGGTTTCATGCCCTTGTGTAATCCCTTCCCTTTTTGAGTGTGGGTCAGATCTTGTGATTTCCTTCTAATGAATAGAATGCGGCACTGTCACTGATGTCAGTTCTCAGACTTGGTTACAGAAGACTAACTTTCGTCTCTCTGGGCTCACTCCCTCTCTGGCTCTTCTCATTCCCTGGCTCTGAGGAAGGCGGCTGCCATGTTCCGAGCTGCCCCATAGAGAGGCCCACATGGCAGCGAGCTGAGGGCAGCCACAGGCCAACCTAACCTCCAGCACCAGCAGGGAACAGGATTGTGCCAGCACCCACATTAGTGGGTCTGGACGTGAACCACTCCCCACTTGAGCTGGAAGTGGCCACAGCCCTGGCTGACACCTGGAGTGCAGCCTCATGAGTGACCTCGAGCCAGAAGACCCAGCTAAGCCAAACCCAGATTTCTAACCCACAGCGACTGAGAGGTAATAAATGTGCGTGGCTTGAAGCCACTAAATTTTAGAGTAATTTGCTATACTGAAAGATATGACTCACGTAATTGCACACTGAAAGCCAGTGTGGGCATTTAGGAATGATTTCATCAGGTTAATTGGGAAAGGTGGGGGAAGAATTTGAGCTCTTCCTTGGTGAAAGGAGAAAATAAGCAAGTCAGCTATGAACAATATGCTTGCTGGGCCGGGTGATGACAGCTGTAAGATGTACTAGTGAAAGCCTTTGGGTGAACAGCCTTCCTTCTCTCGGTGTGCGTGAGAACACAGGGACACGCTTGGGCCCTGCTGAGCACAAAACTGACACGAGATTGACATCAGCAAATTAGTTTTCCATAATCAAGTATTCACTTGTTGGAATCAAGATCCATGATATTACTTAGTGAGTTGTTTAAGAATTGAGTGGGCTCATATATGAGACGTATTCACTTTTGAAATTTAACAGTGTTCCTCAGAGAGCTTTCCAGATCTGAGCATTCAGCTCCACAGCATTCTTTCTGACTGCGGCTTAGTGCTTTGAATATAGACCTATCAAAGTTTATTTAGCCATTTCCTTTCCAATTTTTCACTCTTGCAATCAATGCTAGAGTCAGTGTGCTTGTGTCCTTGTCCACATCCCTTTATGCACATGCAGATTTATTTCTGCAAATTAACCACTTAGAAATAGAACAGGTGGATCAAAGGGTTAGCGTGCTGAAATTGTATACAGACTACTGAATTGGATCGATAAAACCACCTAAAGGCAGTGTGATAATTAGGTTCAGGTGTCAACTTGGCCAGGGGATGCTCCTCCACTGTTCTGTTGCTGTGGCCTTAAATCATCAGTTTATCAAATTCATCTATGGCTGGTTACATTTGCGGTCAGCTAAGGGGAGCGCCTTCCACATTGAGTGAGGTTTAATTTAATTAGCTGGAGGCTTAAAAGAGAGAGATCAGAAGAGAGCTCAGCAGCTTAGCATACCTCATCTCAGCACTCGCAGCTCAGCCCAGATGTTTGGATATACTGAAAGGAATGGCCCCAGGGAAAGCCACTGGAAACCAGACACCAGGAGAGAAGGCCAGCAGACATCGCAGCGTGCCTTCCAATGTGACACAGAAACTCAGATGAAAGCTAGCTGCCATTCCTCTGAAGAACTATAATTTTGTAGCTAAATAAATCTCCTTATTAAAAACTGATCCATCTCTGGTGTGTTGCGTTCTGGCAGCTTTAGCAAACTAAAACAGGCAGCATGTTGAATCCAGGAGCCTCCAATCGCTGCTTCCTTCTGAAACACCCACTGAAATGATAGCAATGTGAATAAAAGAAGCAGCAAGGACAAGAAGAGTGGAAAAGAAAGTAGAAAACAAGAATAATCGATTCAATAGTGAACAAAAGGATGGAAGGGAAGGAGACTCCGTTTCTTTCCTGTCCAGTTTATATTCAATAAATACTGAGAGGACAGAGATGGCCCCTGCCTTGATGACATGACAGTCCAGCGGGGAACTAGAGCCACTGCTCCCCAGTACCAAAGTGAAGGGTGACGAGAGAAGCATGAAGAAGGATCTGTGCAAACACAGAGGCAAGTGGGGAAATTAAAGTTCAGGTATTGGGGGGAGAGGGGGACTAAGAGACCTTTCTAGAACAGATAATTCCTGAGCTGAGATTTGAAGGCTAAGATGGGTTAACTAAGTAAAGAAGATTGGGAAAAATGTTCCAGACAGTGGAAAAGCACAAATCAAGGCCCAGATGTATGAATGAGCATGTCTGCACGGGACAGTACAAGTGGTTTGGAACAAATCTACAGGAAAGTGTTCAGTTCCTTTTTTTTTATGGCAGCCCTTTAAATATCAGTCAAAAGCTATCATATAGCTAAGTGTAGAAGAATACTGATTGATTTTCAGCCATCACAGCCACACTTCTGAATGTAATATTCCAGCATGGAAAACAATGGGATCATAACTTCCAGCCTTATAGATGCTGTATTTCTAGCCATACAACCCTAACTAATTGTTATATAGCCAATATAATATTCTCATGCACTGAACTTATTGCCAAGTACATTCTGTAAGCCTTAAATTCTGTAAGCACTGACCCCCACCCCCCTTAAAAAAATTATCCATCAGGGTCCTTCTAAATGTAAATACAAAAACTTCACCTGCTTAAGGTAGGACCTTTGTTCCAGATTGTTAAGATCTTTAACAACCTTGATGTCATCTAAAATAACCTCTCACAGCATGATGTCAGCCACAAAAACCACATATATAACTCCGTCCAAGACAATATCGAAGTGGACAGTGACCTGTAACAAGCCTCCAGATAAAGGGGTGCCCAGTGTCCTCCAGTGGGCGTGAATTTACCTAAGCCTCTTGGCGTTCAGCCCAGACGTCTCCACCTGGTCTTCAGGCAAACAGGAGAGCTCACAGAATGTGTGACTTCTTCCCCTAGTCTCCTCGGGCTGTGACCCCACCTCTGTGCATGCCCATCACAAGCTAGCACATTTCTTTGCTCACTGGCGATTGTTTACATCTGTCTCCCCATTAATATGTGCAACTTCTGAAGGCAGGAACTGAATTTTATTAAGACTCTGAATTCCCAGAACCCACAAAAGATTTCCACTACAGGTGTCCAGATGTTTCTACAATTTTTTAAAAATCCATTATATCATCAGCTCCAAGCTCCTGATTTTAGGCCCTTTTTCTCCTTCTTTATCATCTCCTCCTCCTTCCTCTCCTCCTCCCTTTTGATGTGTTCTTGATGAAATAAAAGGCAGAGGCAGACAGAAGTAGTGCGATTTCTCTGGGCCCCTGACCAGTAGACGAGGTCAATGCAAACACCCCCCCAGTCCGTGTGCCTGGAAGCCCATCCCTTCCTCACTATCCCCGGTGCTTCTGGGGTATGGATAACAAATGCTGGGAGGCTGCCGACTATACCAGGCTGGGAGGAGAATCAATACAGCTAGTGAAAACCTGGTAAGCCTTAAACTCTGAGCAAAACAAAAAAGGTTTATTCTCAGAATCCACTGGCTTATCTACTGGTAAATTCCAGGCCCCAAGAGAAGGCACTCCCTCTGCCGTTAGGTTTGGTTTCCCTGAGGAAATAATAATAGGACAGCCCTTGAAATCCATACCAATCTGTCTTTATCTATGATTAGCGTGTGCCCATCTGTTCAAAATCAACTTGCACAAAGTTATCAGGGCACAAATCAGGGCATAAAAACATGCTATCTGATCATAGAATGAAATGAGCCCATTTTTTATCTAGATTTCTAGAGGGAACAAAATTCTTAAGCCATCAGATACACTGTCCATGCTTGGGGTAGATAAGAGCCCTGAAGATGGACTACTATTAACTGGCTAAATCTAGTGATTTGCTTTTCTTTTGTAAAAGGGAAAAGGGCTCCCTCATTTATTACTTAAATGACCCTGAGACAATCATGACCTCACTGAGTTTTGTGGGCAGAATACAAGGTAACAAGAATTGAGCATTACTGAGTGAAGAATGGGAGTGCATTGGAGCCATCAGTGGGGTAGGCTCAGAGAGCAGCAGAATTTGTGAAAAGCCAGTGGCCCAGGGAGTGGGAAGCCAAAAAGGCAGGAATGGTTCAATCCAGAGTGGTCTCTACAAAACCTAGCTCCAGTAATAAATCAAAAGTAAAAATCACTAGGAGAGAACAAAATGAAAATCCATTTGCTGGAAAAATGAGTTCTGCTGTTTATGGAGATAAAATCTCTCCCAAAGACCATGCCTTGGACCTGTTTGCTTTGCCAGGGTTCCCTGGGAGCCCTTTTGCTGTAAAACAGGCTTGACTTTACCTCAGAAATCTGCCCTGACTCCCCACTCAGGAAAACCAAATCCTTAGCCCCAGATTGGACTACACTCTTTTGCTAACAGAATTGATTTTCTGCCACCAGCTGCATGAGGTGAGGATAAAGTCATTCTACTCTGGACAGTGATTCATCAAGGAGCCCAAGTCCTGCCTCTGTCCACACACCAATGGCCCCATCAGGCCACTGACCCTGCCTCAGTCCCCATGCGTCTGAAAGGGTCACTGTTCTGTGCTTTACTCTAGATAAATAATCTTCACAGCAGGTACACATGTCCCCAGGGGACAAGTAAAGCTTTTTCAAGAAGTGAGCAAGCACAGATGATTTTAAGGGAAATTTCAGGGGTTATTGTGATGGTTGGGTTCAGATGTCACCTTGGCCAGGTAATGATGGCCAGTTGTCTGGACAGGCAAGCAGGGGCCTAACTGTTACTGCAACGATGTTTTGTGGCTGGTTGCTAGGCCAGAGGCTGGTTTATTGACATCGGTCAGTTGATTGCATCTGTGACTGATTATGTCTACCATCAACTAAGGCTGTGTCTTCCACAAATGATAGGTCTAATCAGTTGGACTTGATTCAATCAGATGGAGACTTTTAAGAGAGGAGAGAGAATTTTCACTGCTTCTTCAGCCAGTGAGCCTCTCCTGTGGAGGGCCATTGAGACTCTTCATCGGAGATGCCATCCTATGCCTGCCCTATAGATTTTGGACTCTTGCGTCCCCACAGTTGTGTGAGACACAAATCTCATATTTATAGATCTCTCCTGTTGGTTCTGTTTCTCTAAAGAATCCTGACTAATACAATCATTTTCTTCATTCTTTCCCATACTGGATTGGCCTTGGAGGGCGCCTGTGATGGAGGGATGTGTTCTTTTCTACCTCCCCTTCCAGTTGCCCTCTCCCCATTTTACAAAAGATGGAACTTCTCCCAAATCCCTGAATCTTATTACGCTGCACTGCCCCAGGATGGGAAGATGGTCACCAAACAAAACAATAATTCAAACTTTTGATGTCAGTGCTGAGGAGGTGAATGCCTCTGACGTAGGTGTGGTGGTGTGACGCTGTATGTCTCCCAGAAAAACATATTCTTAAATCTATTCCACTCCTGTGGGTGTGAACCTATTGTAAGTAGGACCTTTTGAGGAGGCTACTTCAGTTAAGGTGTCACCCTCCTCAGTCAGGGTGGGCCTTAATCTTATTACTGGAGTCCTTTATAAGAGAATGAAATTCTGACACAGAGAGAGAAAGCCACCAAAAGAAGCTGGACTCAATGAAACCTGGAAGAGAAGGGAGAGACCAGGAGAGGCCATCCTGTGCCTTGCCATGTGACAAGCTAAGGACCAAGGATCCTCAGCAGCCAGACCCAGAATACATTCTTTGGTGAGAAAGCATTGCCTTGATGATGCCTTGATTTGGATTTTCTTTCAGCTTCAAAACTGTATACTAATAGATTCCCATTGTTTAAGCCAATGCATTTCATGGTATTTGCTTGAGAAGCCTAGGAAACTAAGCAGAGGGTAACATGCTTTTCCAAGTCAGTTTCCAATTCTTAGTTTTCAACAAAACTGAAGGAAGGCCTAAATGAAGTTGTCAGCTGATAGGTAATAAAAATAATTTCTTATGACAGATCACTCTGTTTTTTGGCATATAAGTCAAATTTAATTCAAACACTTAAGTGAATTTACTATAACAAAACTCCTCTTGTTCCCATCTACTTATTTGTGTGAACAAGGACCCTCAACATCTATATGTATAAAAATGAAAAAAGGGATAGAATTTCCACTAAACCATGCCTTATTCTTGCAATAAGTGACATTTATCCATGAACGTATACACTAATTGGGGGGTGTTTCCATTTGCTAAAGTTGCTGAAATGGAGATACCATAAAATGGGTTGGCTTTGACAATGGGATTTATTAACATACAAGTTTACAGTTCAGAGGCCATGAAAAAAACGTCTAAATTAAGGCATCAACAGACAATTCTTTCTCCCTGAAGATCAGCCACTGGCCATCTTCAGCTCCTCTGTCACGTGGCCAGGCTGGTGCTTCTCTACAGGGTTCCTTTGCTTTCAGCTTCTTGCAGCTCTACCTGTGGCTTTCTCAGCTTCTGGGTCTCTCTCTGTGTTTCATTCTCTTATAAAGGAGACCAGTAAGAGGATTAAGAACCTTCCTGCATAAGGTGGGTCATATGTTAACTTAAGATCCTGGTCACCAAAAGATCCTACTTACAATGGGTCCACGGGAATGGATTAATTTTAAGATTCTAATTTTCTGGGGTCCATAAAGCCTCTGAACCATCACAGGAAGCAAAGATCAATTCCATGCCTTTAAGAATATATTTCCTATAAATTTTAAATTTTATGTTTAAAAACCGTCCCTAGTATCTTCTTACCTCACCCAAAACATATCTCACCCTGAACTCAACTTCTTTGACTTCAAAGCAGTAAGTTCTACCTCTCTCTCTCCCTTCCACTGTCTCTCTTCCTGCCTTACTTTCTCCCTCCAAGTGTCCCCTCTCTACCTGAGGCTCCCCCATTTTCCCAGTGCCTATGCCCCAAGCCCAAGGTCATCTTTGATTCACTCTTTTACTTCCATCCATGAAGTAATCCTTCTTAATCATTGTCATGCCTCTTACATGCCTTCCATTTTCCCTGCCACTTCCACACCCGATGATTCTTGTAGCCTCTCAGCTAGACAATCTGATTCCAGTCCCTCCCGCATCCAATTCACTTTTTACACAGATGCCAATGCAGTATTTAAAAATCTGACTCCATTATGTGACTCATTATTTGGAAAAATAAAAAAGGACTCTCAAGGCCTTCAAAGTTCTGTTTCCAATCCCCTTTCCCAATCATAGCTTCCCAGCCTCCTCCACAGGAACCCTTCCCTCCAGACAAGCCAAACACTTCATTGTTCACCCCGACCCACCAATACCCCCAGTCATGCCCAATCCTGACTCCTGGTCTGGAATGCCAGAATGAGGGCTCCTTGGCTGGGTTTTCCCTATAGATAATTAACCTTCAGTAAAACTGAGCCCTTCTCTCTTGCACTGACATGGTGCTCAAACTGACAGGTCTTGAACTTCACACATATTTAATCCTCCCTTTATTCAGTATGAAGTATTATATAGGAGCTTTATTAGAGTTCTGCTAAGGGTCACTTCTTTATGAGTGTAAAAAAGCTTCCACATAGGAGGACCTTCCTATAGAATATTATGATGAAAATCTATTCTTAGGAAAATGAGAATTTAAAACATCCTGCATGTGCTTTGGTTTAGTAGGTATGGCTCCTAGCAAACAAACAGAGAAGAGATTGGACTACATCCTTTACTTCCCAACCCCTTCACAGGCAGACTCTCCTTACACATCCCTCTCCCAATATTTCTGTCTAAGAGTGTTTAAATATACATATTATATCTACACAGTGAAGATACCAAGACACACACTTTGGGAAGAGAGGGAGGAATGAGAGAAGAGAGGGAGAGAAGGAAGGAAGAAAAGAAGGAGAGGGGGAGGGAAGACAGACAGGCAGATAGGTAAGCAGATATGAAGACAGAAGACACATTGAATGAGCTTTTGTTTATTGAATGCCTTCCTTTGCCAGGAGGCATAGTCTTGTTTTAAAGATGAGACCTCAAATGCAGGTACTCCATCCATTTCATCAGGATGGAAAACCATACTTGATACTCAAGGTAGAAAAACAAATTGTTTTGGTTTTCACACTCCCATCCTCACCTCACAATTACATTGGCCTAAATCTGGAGGCAGTTTTGAACTCAATCTTGGAAAACAGTGCTTTCCTGTACTTTAGCCCACCCTCTCCAGCTTCCCAGTTCTGAAAGCATACTCTTTTGCCTACAGCAGCCCCAAGTCACAAATTCCCAGAGAAACCTAGTGAAAGCCACCAGGGAGGGCAGGGGAGGTAATTGGGCATCACTGGGTCCCAAGCAGGTGACTCAGGACTGATTTTCATGATGATATAATTCATGTTATTTTTCTTCATTCTTCCTCAAAAGTCAAAATTGGAGCTCTGTGGTGGTTTTTTCTTTTTTTCCCTCTAATACCTTCTGCTCTGAGTCACCTCCTCTTGGCCAATGGCCCACCCTGGTCTTAACCAGATCCAGACAGCTGCTAATTGCCCAGGAAACAGAGTAGGGGTGGGGGAATGGGGACTATTATGGATTGTTTTCCCGTAATAAACAAAAATAAATGTGTTGCTACATCTTGTTTCCTACAAGGTCATCGTCTTCTTGGGCAGGAGGGGCCCTCTATGGACGTCCTGAGACTAATGTCACATGCACCCTGTGAGGTCAGATCATGCCCAGCACACATTCAGCAGGAAGGGCCAGCTTAAGAGCAGGGAAGCTATTGGTGGCTGTATGGGACTTAGTTTTCAAAACTGATATTCTGGCTAGTTTCTAAGTATCTTAGGTGAGTGTATTACCAAGATGCTGTTTTTCACTCAAATAAGAGCATGGAAGCTATAGGTGGCTGTATGGGATTTAGTTTTCAACACTGATTTTCTGTTACACTTAGAAAGGTGTAACATTTCCCTACCAGGACCCGAAAGCACCTCACTCCCTTGAGTGGGAAGCAAAGTTTTAAAAGGAGGCTTTGAAGAGAATGGGGCTTGTGTAGAATTGGGAAGTACCCAGCATAAACTCTTTTCTCTGAACTCCCAAGGCATGTCTCTTTACGGGATCCTGCCCCATTCCTGAGGAAAGGGAAGACTCCCACTAATGGGCCTACCCTATCTGAAAATCTGGGGGATGCTTCCTTCCTTCTCCCTTCCATCCCTACTTGTTCCCCCTCAGGAAGAAGGAGCATTGGAGAATTGCTGCCCCCACTTCACTCCTTCGTCCTTCCCCCTCTTCCTTTCCCCCATCCCAGACAATAAGTACCCCCTCCTCATCCTAACCCACCCCACTCTACTGGCTTCCCCTGCAGTAAGAAAGAGCAGCAAGTTCTACAGCTGCCCTGGGACTCTCAGAGAACTGGGTAGAAGGCCCTGGAACTTTCTGTAATCTGGCTTTAGCGTTGCTGGTCTGAATTGGAATTCTGATTTTCTGGCTCAAGTCTGGAAGGGAACAAGCTTGTGTTAATTAGCCCTTCCGATTTAGGCAACACCTTATGAAGCTGCACAATAATGGGTTCTGTAAGCATGGTCTTTCTGCAGCTGAGGGCAGCATCCATGTAGTTCATTTTGGATTCCCATAGCATCCGTGACTCAGTAAGGTCAGGGTCTCACAAGTATTTGTTGAATTAAATCATGAATACTCAATTCCTAAAAATCCACTCCATAAGTGTATTATACATGAATATATGCATGCACATCACAGTACATTCTTAAAGAGTAGAGAATAGAAAAAAATTGTAAAATCACCATAATCTCACAACCTGAATATTATAACATGCTGCTAATATGGCCAAGTCAATTCTCTTCTGTTCTTTCTCTTTCTTTTATATAATTATATACATTTTTATTTCTTTACATTTACTCATTTATATCTTTCTCTTTGAATATATGTTTCAGACAATGTATATAACATTTTTCCGTATTGCTACACAGTCTCTCCAGCCATCACACAATGCTACATAATTTTCTGTTTACTGAATGGCCCACGATTTACAAAAATGGTTTCCTCCTTTTGAAACTTTGGGTTGTTATGAACATTTTATTTAAAATTATGCTGGAAGGAATATCTTTGTACTTAGCATGACTTCCTTTGTTTGTTTCTTTGTTTGTTTTGTTTACTGCCTTACAAAGATTTCTCATAAAAGGAATCTCTAGGCACAGTTTTATACCTGTTGATAAGCATTGCCTAGAGGTTTTCTGCAAGTGTCACATTAATTTATCTGCCATCAGCAGTGTATGAAAGTACAGCTCTCACCAAACCCTCTCCAACAGGGAATATTCCAACTGCTAACATTTTACACATTTTACTGGTGAATAAATAGTGACTTTACCCCATAAAAATTTACTGAGAGGAAATGCCATGGACATTGCTTAAGTGCTAGTGACATTAAAGGTCCTCAACTTTTGAGGAATTTGCAATATAAAGGGGAATTACAAAAAATAAAAATTAAAAAAAAAGAAAGAAAGAAAGCTACAATACTTTCTCAAATTCCCAGGTTTGTGATTATCACCAGTTGGGTGGTAATGGGCCAGGATCCTCATTGCTGAGAGACACCTCCCTCATGACAAGGTCACAGGAAAATGAGATTTGATATATCTGTAACTCCAGCTAAATACTATATAGTCAGCAGAGTTGTACTTGACATGCAGTTATGCATTCAAAGGATATTGTTAAATAAAAAAAATGAATGGTCCCCAAAACTTCTGCACTGCAAACAAATTACTGTAAACAAAGTCAAAAGACAAATGACAAATTAGGACAAAGAATTGTGACTGGTAACAGAGTTAAAGGGCTAATAAACAAAAAAATATCTAGATGTCATTAAGGAAAAGACCAGCAACCAAATAATGGAAATGGACAAAATATATGAACAGTTCAAGAGAAAGAAATACAAATGGATCTTAAACATATGAAGTGATGTTCACCTAAGGCAGGAGTTAACAAATCTGGCCTGCCATCTGGTATTTTGTAAATGAAATCTCATTTGAACACAGGCCCACAAATTTCTTTATGGATTGTCTTTGACAGATTTCATGCTACAACAGCAGGGTTAAGTAGTTGTGACAGAGTGTGCAAGCCCCGCAAAGCCAAAAGGATTTACGATCTGGCCTTGTACAGAAAAAGTCTGCCAACCCAATGGCCTAGAGAAACAGAAATTAAATGACACCGAGATACCATTTTTTTTTTACCTATCAGATAGTATAAAATTCAGATGTTTAAAAACACGGTTGCAGGGCTTCTCATACATCTCATACAGTTTAAAGTGGGGAAAGTCCCTTAAGTGGAAATGTGATAATATTTATCTTAGTTAATAAGTTACATATACTTTGATCCAGCAATCCCGCTTTGGGGGGATTTCTTCTACAAACGCACTTGACCTTTGGGGAATGATGCAGGTCAAGGTCATTTACTGCAGCTCTGTTCGCTGCTCTGTGTGAGAAAAGATTCAAACCACTCCAAGTGGTGATCAGTTGAGGACTGGTTAAACTACAGGACACCCCCACCATGAGACGGAATGCTGTTGTGTGAAGGATGAGGAAGCTCTCTATATACCAACAAAAAATGTCTCCATTATATACTACTAAACAGTATGTATAACTTGCAGCTTATGTAGAAAGGTGGGGAAGGTGAGAATATCTGTTCAGATTTTCTTACCTCTGCTTAACAACGCCATAAGGATGCCTTGAATCTTGGTGATGGACCAGGTTTGGGAAAGGGATGGAGGGAGCAGGGCTGGGGCAAGACTTCTAACTATATGTCTTTTTATATGGTTTGATTACTGAACCATGCTCATTCATCGATCTATTAAGCATGTACTAGATGCTGAGGATAATGCATTTGAAAAAACAAACAGACAAAACTCTGTATTCCTTTGCATTTACATTTTAGTGGAGGGAGGTAAAAAACAAAATAAATATATAAAATATGTAGTATTAGATGGTGACATGATAAGGAGGAGAAAACAGGAAAACAGGAAGGAGAATCTGAGGTATGGGATGTGGTGGGCATATGGGGGATACAGAGTGGGCCTCACCGAGGAGGTGCCTTTTGAGGAGAAGCTAAAGGAAGAGTGAGCTGGGTAAATGTACTACTTATTCAAAACTTTTAAAAAATCATGCCATGTAATCTTTCTGACAATTCTGTCGGAGGTTATTAATGAGGTTATTTTTATAAAGGAGGTATATTCCTCATAAATTATTTCATCATGTTCCCCATGGGTTGCCTGCAAATAATTAAAACAGGAAATGTTATCTCCTCCCATCTAAGGCCGAGAAAGAGGGAAACAAAATGTGTAGGGAGAACATAGCTGGGTGCCTAAGCCAGGGTGGGGGAGTGAGGGGGTCAAGATGATGCTGACAGACCCTGAAGACTGAGAGGCACTTAGCCAGCCCAGGACAGAGGGAAGAATTCCTCAAGGGAAGTAACTTGTGCAAAAGCAAAGAAGTGAGAGAAAACCTGGCAAGTGGTGTAGAATTTTTGGAGCAGAGGTCTTGGTTAGGGAAGGCTGACCAAGATGAAATCAGAGACTAAAAGTTCTGGTAAGCCAATAAGAAACTGCAAGTTGACCTACCCCAAACCATTCTCTAGTCTCTTCTCTCTTGCTTGCCTCTATTCTAAAGCAGATTTTCTTAACCTCAGCACTACTAATATCTTGGACCAGATAATTCTTTGTGGTGGTGGGCTGTTCTGTACATATAGGATGTTTGGTAGAATCCCTGGCCTCTATCCACTAGAGGATAGTAGCAATCTCCCAGTTGTGAAAAACAGAAGCATCTCCAGTCATTGCTAGAAGTCCCCTGAAGGACAAAATGACCACCTGTTGCGAATCATTTGGTCTAGAGGTGAAAAAGTAAAATTCTCACTTTTCCAGACTCCCTTGCAGCTAGAGATGATCATGTGACAGAGCGATGGCCAATGAAATATGAGAGAAGGTCTGCTGGAGCCTCCTTCCCTCTTTTGCCTTCCTTTTATCTTGAATGAGGATATGAGCAGCAGCAGCAGTCATTTTGCAGCCATGAGATGACAAGTATAAGAGGAAGGCCTGAAGAATTACACAGATTTTGGCCCCTATATTTTTGAGCCAATGGGCCAATTCTAGCAACCACCTACCCAAGAATTCATGTTATTTGAGGAAAATGAGTTGCTTATTTAGGCCTCTAAGTTGATGTTTCTTATTATTTGCAATTGAATACAATCCTGTTAGACCATATAAAAGTGTTTCGATTTCATCCCCAAAGATCATGAAGAGCCACTGAAAGATTCTAAAAGATAAAAAGAATTATATCATCACAACTGCATTTTGAAAAGATCATTTTACTAGAAAAGACAGACTGAGAAGCAAGACTGGTATTGGGAAAATCATGGAAAGTACTATTATGGCAAGGCAAGTAAAGATGTGATGAGAGTTTGAATCAAGTCATTGTTGGTGGGAATAAAGGGGAAGAAACACATTTGGGAGACATATATATGAGAGGGAGAACGGGCTGACCCTAACCAAGCTGACATGCGCAGGGAAGCAAAAGATGTGTCAATGGTTAAAAACCATATTTCTGTGGTTGATGACCCAGATGAGCCCACAAAGAAGGAGCATCTTTAAAGAGAAGGACAATATTCCATTTTAGAGCAGGTTGAATTTGAAATGCTTAAAGAACAGCCAAGTGGCAATGTTCAGGACACTTAGATATACAGCTCTGGGAGTCAGAAAACAGCAGACAAGTGGTCATTTTTAAATGAATGCATGACATAATTCAAATTGTGAAACTTTAATAAAATAACATTATTTATTACAAAAGTAATACAAATGAATTATAGAATGCATAAAAACACAGCTAAGTGAAAGAAAACTAAAAATACACAGACACATGCACATAAAATCCAGGCACCAGATATACTCTGCAGTAAAACATGCTAACATATACACATGAATATAGACACATAAATAGGATCATAATGCCCAAGCTATGGGGTAACCGGCTTTATTCACTTAATAGCACATCATAAATATCTATTTCAATTAATATTCAGCCTCTTTTACTAAATTTCTGGTATTACAAATAGTTCTGGGATGAACTGCCCACATAGTAAATATTTTGCCCACATACCTATAGTAGAATTGCTGGACATATGGTTTATATATGTT
This sequence comes from Myrmecophaga tridactyla, assembly GCA_004026745.1. Classification (NCBI taxonomy): domain Eukaryota; kingdom Metazoa; phylum Chordata; class Mammalia; order Pilosa; family Myrmecophagidae; genus Myrmecophaga; species Myrmecophaga tridactyla. Next base: position 134,015 of record PVIY010001352.1, on the reverse strand, counting down.
TTTAAGGCTTCTGATAGACATTGCCAAATCATTCTGTAGAGAGGTTGCTGTAATTTATAATTCCATCAGCACTGTGCATGAAGTCTGATCACTCAAACCTTTCAGAATTTTCTATAATAAAAATAATTTCATATCTTCATTTTGCATTTGTTTAATTGCTATAATTTTGGCTATTTGCATTCTTCTTTTGTAAGTGGAGGATTCTTGTCCTCTGTCCACTTTTCTCTGGGGACACTTATATTGATTTGGAACAGTGCTTTCATTGTTTTAACCCTTAATCCTTCCTCATAAATGCCATAATTTTTTCACTTGTCCTTCACTTTTAGGCTACATTTTAATAAACAGATATTTGAAAGTATGTATAATCAATGTGTGAAATGGCTGTTGTGAAGAATAGGGATCAAGATGTATCTAGAAACAAATAAAAAGACTGGAGCACTGTGTGAAAGGCTCAGCTGAGGCTGGAGGCCAATAATTTCTGGTGGGTTCAATCTGCAAACTTGTAGCAGTGCTTGGCAGCTTGGGTGAGGAGGGAGAAAAGAGAGCACAGGATTCACTCAGAGTTAGGGTTTCATCTGGTAGGTTCATCAGAAAGAGGACAAAGGAATAAAAGAAATGTGTGGACTAGCAAGTGTGTTACTGAAATGATGGATCACATGGATAGGACAAGGGAAAACTGATAGAATAGGAGTAGTCAGGTCCCTATAGTTGAAGACCAGATACAATATAATGAGAAAATTATTACAAAATTAAGAAATTTCCCACGGATTCCTTCTATTGCACTTTTTATTATTGCTTCTGACACATTTATTCTATTTTCTTCTTTAAACACATTGGCTATTTGTATCTGTTATATTCACCTTCATATATTTAAATTTTTTCATTTCCTTTGCAATCCAGGAGTGTTCCACATTTCAATTTCCAACTGTCAAGCCCATTTACTAGATCTAACAGTTATTTTAGCTTCTCTGCTGTTCATTTCTTCATATTCTCTTTCTGTCTCTGCCTACACTTATCTAAAAGGAGCCCTGTCTTCCTGCACCCCAAGAGGTACTTTAATTCCAGAGTATTGGGTAGGAGGGAGGGAGGGTGGAGGAGAGAGACAGACGGTTTCTGTGCCCTTTCAGCCCTGACAGGATCACAAGACACACGGTAAACACCAGCCCTTTCAATGAGTTGCCACATTCAGTGATCACAACTCAGGGGTGCGCTAGCCAAAATGGAAAACTGCCAGGTACCTCCTGTACCCAGGAGAGCATCAAAGTCCAGGGCCCTGTTTGTTTTTACCCAAGATGTTTTCTTACAACAGCTGATTTGCACGTGTGGAAGCCTTGGGAACTACAGCCTATCTCTGCACCCAACTTCATATCCAGAATTATAGAGTTGTGGCTCTGTAATCACGCGGTCTCTTGTGAGAACAAGATGCAAGGGTTTCAAACACCTCGTCAGCCCCAGTGCCCTTTCTCCCCAGCACAGTCTCAAAGAAACAGCAAAGGTAAGATTCCTCTAATGTGTGGGTTCCCAGGGAAGGCGGCCCCAGCACCAGAATTCCTCAAGGGGGGGAGGGTGGCGAGGAGCTGACCCCTGGCCAGGGCCTTGTTGATCTGAGAGGACAGAACTTTAGCCTTGGAGCACATGTGGACAATATGCTGCATCTCACTGAATCCACAAAGCAGCCTGCCAGGTAGAACCCCCGCAAAGCCCCTTCTGAAATCACCAGGTGCTTCAGCTAAGAGCCTCTCACAAAGAAAAGCCGTGAGTTTCTCTTTACCCTCAGTCTCGGCTTTTCGAAATGTCAGGTTTTGCATTTGGGCGCTTAGTCATCCCCTGTGACCCCTGGCTGGAGAATTAGAAAGGGAAACCAGTCCTTTCCCAAAGGAAGTCTACTCAGAATCCCAGTCTTGTCCTTTCCTTTTTATTCATCGTCTGGAGACATAAGGCAAAAGAAAACAAAACAAAATCAGACCAATCAAAAACAACAACAAAACACTCAAACCCACTTAGCAGGAGAAGAGCAGTTTAATCATTCAAACCACTGAGCATATGTATTTTTTAAATGGCTCCTTTTTATATGAACAGCATTGGTTCTCAAGACATGACCTTAAAGAGATAGCCATCTTCCTAAAATAGTAAAACTTTTCACCAAAGAAGGGGTAAATACCAGAATCACCCAGGGGGCTTTCCTGAGTTACACATATCTTCTGTCTCCATCTCTCCCAAAAGGTTATCAGATACGATGCACATGCACACTGGCACACATACACACACACACACACACACACACACACACACACACACACACACTTGCAGCATGGATGGGGTTGAGAAGTGGCCACATAGAAATAACCATGCTGAGGACATCCCATTGTCCCCTTCCCACATCAGTGAAAATGCACAATGACAGAAGCCAACAGTAGCCCCAGGATACTCCCTTGAACAGAAAGGCAACCAGACATTTTCAGCAGCATAAAGCTCTTAGAATGCCTCATATGCTAAATTAGAGACCACCAGGCTAAACTAACAAACAGAAGATCTTTCATCTCAAAACCCAGTACAGCAGAGGCCCTCTGCTATGATTACATGGCATTTCTCCCCTGAGTATCAGGCCAGAGGTGACCACCCAGGAGTTAGCCCTGGACCCAGACCCGGCCAAGACAGGACACCTACCTGAGACAAAGAAATAGGCTGCTAGGATGTTGCTGAGTAAAGCCATCTCCAGGTGCCCCAGTTACCAGCTCCTTGCTGTGGCTGAAGGGCAGCCTCAGGCAGCATCTAGAGGAGGCCTCCAGGAGGTGCTTCTGCTGGATGAAGGTGGCCACCCTCCTTCTCTTCTGTTAGGGAATACAAAGTGAGTGGTGAGAACACATCTGCTTCCCCGAGGCTGTCTGTGTTCCAGGTAGCCTGGGCTCAAGCACAAAGAGCCAGCCTCGGAAAACCAGCCAGCTTTCCCAGGCAGGGGGCTGCAAAGATCTGAGGTCTTAGCCTCTTTGCTCAAGCGAGCTTCTTGACTTTAAAGTTAGCAGCAACTCCTTATGTCTCTGTTTTTCCTGGCCTTTCTCCTTTCTCCTCCTAATGACTCATTTTAATTTTACTTTCCCCCTTACCTTTCCCACCTTTCCCCATTCTCTATTTCACTCTCCCCGGCTCACCTTTGAAGCACAGCCCTTTGAGTTCAAATCATAACCCCCTTAATCATGGCTTCTGAACCACTTTTATCCTGGCCCTGCTCACCATGAGCCTGCACTGACAGTACTACTGCACCTTGACCAGTTTGCCTCATCTCACTCCAAATGCAAATCCTTGGCAATGGGTCAGAGCTGGTTATTCCAGAATTGTCAAGGCAGCTGCAATTCCAAAGTACGTACAAGAACTGGGGAGCTCAAGCCTGTTCTCTGACCCCAATTCCAGGCCTCCACTTGTGACCAGTTGGACCCATCACACACATACCACCCACCCACACAGACTGCCCACCGACAGAACCATCCCATCTGGATCAGGACGGGGAACTACGTCTCATACACCTGCATCCCAGTTTTCTTTACTTACAATGCACAGGACAGCCCACCCCCTCCAACACACAATAAATAATTATCTGGCCCAACATGTTAATAGTGCCAAGGTTGAGAAACCCTGTTCTAGAATAAACATCCCTACTCCATTGACCAGCATAAGCTATTCTCAGTGCTTATCTATCTCATCTGTGTCACCAGTGCAGTTAGAAGGTGTCAAGCCTGGCAGTTCCCAGTAGCTTCAATCAGGAGACCCCAGGTCTAAGCCCAGGAACAGTGGCTCAATGTTCTCAGTGACCAGCAGTGACCAGGCTCTTGGAAAATGATACACATTAATCAAACCCTCAGAGAGATCTCATCAACCAACACCAGTTTACTCATTCATAACTGGAGAGCCACATGACACAAATCTAGATTAAAGAATCCTCTAGACAAGTTCACCTGGGACAATTACAATGAAATCCTGTTATCTCAGTGCTTTCTCCCAGTGATAATCCATTGGATTAACCCTATGCTATTTTAAGAAAAATCATTTCCTTAGAACACTCTCTGGCCAGTAACAAAACACACTGTCTTTGGACATCACCAACCAATTTTTAAAAGTCTTACTCTCCAACAGCTTTCTTGCACTGGTGATCTAAAACCCTTTCACGTAAGTTCAAACAAACTACAGCACATCTGAGGGGAAACAGCTTCTGTCTATCATTTATATCCCAGAGCCTTGTCTTCCTACACACACTCTAATCTCTTGGTGAAAAAGATAAAAGACCCTGTCTTGTGAGCACTGTCTCTTAGATTGAATGTCTAATTGCACACATCATGTTATTTTCACCTTGCTCTCAATGCTGTACATTCGTATTTTCTGGAGCCTTGAATCCACTTGTTTATATTGAGCCAAAGTGAAAAATGAAATGTACCCAGTAATAGTACATTTCCTCTTATATTCTTGGAGCAGTAGTGGGCATCCCCTGATATGCAGGCCCTCTGCAGGTGACTGCCTCATTAAATATTGCTCAGGGGGTGGTACTGTCATTATAGCTTTAGCCACCTGGGGAGACGTGTGCTGTCAGGAGCAGAGAAACATCTGGTAAGAACAGTTCATCCCTGATGGCCTTGGTAGGGGTACCAGATGGGCAGAGGCTCTCAAACTTGGTTAGCCCCAGTTGGCTTCTCAGGCTCTGCAAGCAAAGACATGATGTGATCTCACATGCCTGGGAGATCACATCATGCCTTAGAGCTGATGTCATCATGGACCCAGCAGAAAAGCCCTTGGTAGTGTTTGCCTGGGTTCACAGGGAGATGGAGTAGCAACCCCTGAGACAATGACACTGATGGTGAGCCTACTGCCAGAGTTTAATCTGGAATCTGTACCAGATGGCGAGAAAATTCAACCTCCCAAGGCACGGCAACAAAAGGAAGCGAGAGGGATGAGGTCAAAGATACATGCTTCCCCTTCCCTCCTACCAGCCAAACCCCACAAAATAGCTAATGTGGGATGTGTCAGCTTGGTCCCTCATCAGTGAAGTTTGCAGGCCAGCAGACTCTCTGGAACAGGAAAGGAGAGAATTCTGTTCCCAGATAGTGATGCCCAGATGGGCCATGAAGTGAAGTCTCATGCAGCTACATGTGGACATTAAAAACACGGAAATGATGATATGTGGATTCCCACAGCTTGTACCTTCCATCCAGAGCTCTCCTGGCTTCTGCTCAGCCCAGCCAGGGAAGCCAGTGGAGGCCTCTTAGAGGCCTGGACCCCACACAGTTCTTTTATGCTGCCAATTTAATTTAGGAGTGTGGGAAGAATGAAACCAGTCATGGAGCTTCCACAGCATGGAGCAGTCTTCCCTCATCAATGAGTTGCATACACGCTCATTCATTCATCATCACTGCATCCTGTTGACTCCTGCATCCTCCCCAATCCTCCTTGGTTATTCACATCTTTATAGATACATACCCTGTCTCTGCCTAATACAAGGTTTGTGGCATCTTCCTATCTCCATTTTGTTGGTGAAGAAATTAAAGACAAGAAAGAAAAGGAAGCTTGAAGAACTGGATCAGTAATTAATTAGAAATTCAAAGTCCAGAAGTCAGTCTTTGAAAGCCACACACCTCCCACTCTATGCTAATCAAAACCATGTAGGGACTGGCCCCAGCCAGGCCATAGAGTTTGAGGTGCAACGGCTCAAGTGGAAAAGTATCTCCCATATTCATGGGCTGTGGAAAGGAAACACATGGCCCCAGACAAATTAATGAGCAGAGAGAAACCCGTTTTCCCTGTGGGACTGAAAAGCACCTGTGGGACTGAAAAGCACCTGTGGATGACACATCCAACACATTAGCCCACCAGCTGTTTGCCTTCCTTTGCTCCAGTGATCTTCACCTTTAACCCACTCCGGTAAACCATTTCCAGAAACATATCCTGGCCTTTGTTGTCACCTGAAATGACTCCAGCTCTGAAATATGGACTACGAATTCCAAAGGCAGGGGCCATGTTTTATTTCTTCTTTATTCTTGGAGACTCCCACAGTAAGTGACAAAGAGTCAATGCTCAGTAACTGTTTTGTGGATGAATGACTCACTCAGAGATTCCACTCTCCGATCAGAACTTTCTATGCTTCTACCTCTCACCCCTGTAATCAAAGTAAACATGCCCCCCAACCTTTCTCAGACCTCTGCCTTCTCATTCTCTCCATGCTCATCCAGGTTATCAGTCTCAACCTATAGTTTGTTTTTTTTTTTCTACACAGAATGGACACAGAAGGTCAACCACTCCAATTCAGTTTGCACCAGAACACTTCTGCTGCTCTCACCCCACCCACAGGCCTAACCCCAACCCTCACCTACCTATTTTTCTGCCCAAAGGCTAAATGTTTCATTCATATTAGCATCATTACAAATGTTTGATTTACAACTGCTACCAGGCCGTCCAAGCTGCTAGGAAATCCTACAGGTCCCTTGCACCTCATGTTCCCAACTTCTCATTCCCTAAAGAAATCATATCAAACCTCTATCTCTTTCTTCAAGCCTGCTTCTCAACCCTCACCTTTCTCATGCTTCCCAGCTTCCCAGAGGAAACAGAGGCCATCCTATGTGAACTTCAACTTCTTTACCTTCCACCTCATTCTGACCTCCTCTCTCCTGTCTTTAAGGGAGTTTCTACCTATGCTTTTGACCAGACCATTTTCTCCTTCTGCCTACAGGACTGTCAATGATTCATCCTTCTTTCACCTTCTCTTTTTTGACAGACCTCAAACTACCTCTATGGATAAGTAGGTAAGTGGGAGGATAGAAAGGCTGATAGATTATTTATATTGCAGATTTCTCTCTCAATCTCTTTTGAGCTTTGACTCTCATTCTCTCTGTGACTCGCTTTCTGTGTATGTGTATGTATTACACTCACACAAATACATATTTCTGTACATGGACAGCAAGCTAGATAGATAGATCTTTCTCTCTAATCTCACTCTCTTCCAGTTTCCTGGCCTTATCTACTCATTCTAGAAAGTTGCTTAATTGTCTCCCACCCTTAAATGATCTCCCCTCTAGTTCTTTGACATTCACTCTCCTTCACTTCATGATTGAACATCTTCCTAGAAACTCATACTTCTTCTCCCTATTTCTTCATCTTTATCAATCCTTGGCCCATAAAACTTTGGCTTCACATCCATCCTGTTTACCAAAAGCATCTGTCAGGAAGGTAGCTGCTCTGAAACAGTCAGGCCTATGCTTCTGACAAAACAAACTCCAGGGTGGGGACTATGAGCCCTTGGCCACTGGGGGTCTCATGCCCCATCCTTCATCATTCTTGCTGCCTAGCACTGTGCCTGACACCTCAGTACTTTAAAACTAATTCTGTCACAGTGATAGGAGTCAAGGACTAAAGTATGGAGGGATAAAAGGACCAGAAACAGGCTTAAGGAGAGAATGAACAGTTTCTGACCGCAACTTGAAGCTTTGTCTGGAGTTCTATATAAGGGCTGAGCTACAGAGCCAAGGTTTGGACCTGCTGTGACCACAGAAAGGGTGCACATAATGGCCACAGACTATGGGATCCCCTGTAGTGCTGTCACGGCAGGGATCTAACACAATGCCTGGGCTTCTACTAGGCAGCGGACAGTCCAATGGATGGCTCACTGAACGTTTCTATCTTCAACACATTGTGATACCTTTCAGCCTAAAGGCACCCTGCCTTCCTATTCTAGAACACTACTTGCTGGTCTTAATTCAACAAATATTTATTAAGTACATCTGGAACCATTTATTGAACAAGGCAGTCTGCTCCCACCAAAGGACTGAGAACTCTCTGATGGCAAGTCAACTTCCTAGTCACCCAGTCACCACTTTGTCCCAGTGCTTGACTCACTGTATGTGTTTATTTTGAGTAAATGAATCCAAAAATGAACAAGATGTAACAAGCACGAGAGATTTGCAATCTAGCTACCTACAGTGCAAACAGAATAAACTAAATGGTGTGGGGGTGGATGGGAAAGATTATTAATTCCAATTATGAGGTAGGAGTGGAGAGGAACCATAAAAACTTAATGAAAAGGTAGCATTTAACTTGAACCTAGAACTACAGAGTGTTGATTTAATAACTAGTTATACTAACAGCCCACATTTATTGAGAACTTCCTCTACAACCAAACAACTGCCAAAGTGTTTTATGTAGAAAATTTAATTTACGCCTCATAACAACCCTATGATTATTCCCATTTTTTCAGATGGGAAAACTGAGGTATGTAGTTGGAAGGTTCCCTGAGATGGCACATCTAGAAAATGGTAGCACTAGGATTCAAACTTAGGGACCTCAACTCCAATGCCGTTTAATTCTAAACTACACTTCCCCAGAATGAACAAAGGCACTGGAGATAGGAGGAAGAACATGAGCAGAAGTGTATGACACAAATCTGGAGCAAAGAGGTAGGCAGAGGCACTTAATGGAAGCTGAAGCTAGCAAGGCAAAATTAGACTTGGACTGCGGAGTAAAGCAGTGCTTTATAAGGAGTTTGAGGAGAAATCCAGACATTCTCACATGAAAGAAAACTAGACAGATTTGTCACCAGCAAACTTAGCCCAAAAGAAAGACTAAAAGAAGTTCTCTAAATAGAAAATAAACAAAAAAGCAAGGAAGTGGCATGTCATGAAGGAAGAAAGAACACAGTAAGTAAAAATATGGGTAAATACAATAGGCTTTCTTTCTCCTCTTACGCTTTCTAAATATGTTTAAGAGCTAACACTTTCTGATATGGTCCTAAATGTATATATGGGAAATATTTAAGACAATTACATATATATATATATATTAGGTGCATGGTCTGGAAATCAAACCAGGTCTCCCTCATGGAAGGCGAGCATTCTACCATGACAATTATATTTAAATGGGTAAAGGGACATGCAATAAGTTACATATATATATGTATATATAGTAATACCTAGAGCAACCACTAAGAAAGTTATAAAAGTGATACACTCAAAAACTCTATAGATAAATCAAGGTGGAATTCAAAAACATTGTTCAATTAAACCAAATTGAACCAAAGAAGTCAGGCAAAAGGAAATGGAAGTGAAAAACAAAAAGAATAAACAAAAGAAAAAATAAATGGCAGACTTAAGTCAGAACATAGCAATAATTATATTAAATACAAATGACTTAAATATACCAGTTAAAAGACAGATATTGGCAGAAAGGATTAAAAAACCATGACCCAAATATATGCTGTCTACGAAAACTTAATTTCAGGCATAAAGATACAGGCAGGTAGAAAGAAAAAGGATAGAAAGAGTATATTGTGTAAACATTAATCTAAAAAACAGAAGACGCTTTATGAATACAGACAAAGTGGACTTCAGAGCAAAGAAAATTATCAGTGGTTCTTTGAAAACTTCCATTAAATTATCAAACTTCTAGCAACATTGACAAAAATTTAAAAAAGACAAGACATAAATTACCAGTATTAGGGCATACCACCTATAGACCCTATAGACATACAAGGATAATATGGAGATACTAGGAACAATTCCACACACATAAATTTGGCAATTAAGACAAAATTGTGCATTTCTCGAAGAACACAAACTACCACAACTCATACAATATGAAACACCTGAATAATCCTATAACATTTAAAGAAATTGAATTTATAATTTAAATACTCCCTCAAAACAAATCCCCAGACCCAGACAGTTTCACTGGATAATTCTCCCAAATATTTAAAGAAAAATTAACATCAATTCTCCACAATCCTTGCAGAAAATACAAGAGGAGGGAATATTTCCCAATTCATTTTATGAAGTTAGCATTACCCTGATACCAAAACCAGACAATGACAATTCAAAATAAGAAAACAAGACTAATAGTCCTCATGAATACAGATGTAAAATCTCTAACAGAATATTAGCAAATAGAATTTAGCAATATATAAAAATAATTATATACCATAAGGGCATGGGGTTTATTCCAGGGATGCAAGGCTTGTTCAGAATTCAAAAAAACAATCAATGTAATCCGACATATTAATACTTTAAAGAAAAAATCCTATCAATCAAGGCAGAAAAAGTATTTGAAAAAATTCAACACCCAATCATGATAAAAATGCATAAAAACAAGAATAGAGGGGAATTTCCTTGATAAAAAACATCTACAAAAAGCCTACAAATAATATTATACTAAATGGTGAAAGATTGAATGCTTTCTCTTTAACTCTTTAAGATTGACAACGAGGCAAGGTTGTCCATTTTCCCCAGTCTTACTCAACATAGTGCTGTTAACTATTGCCACTATATAAAGCAAGAAAAGGAAATAACAGGCAGAGAGATCAGAAAGAAGGAAATCAAACTTGTCCTTGTTTGCAGATGACACAATTGTCTGTAGAGAAAAAAAAAACCTAAACTAAAACTACTGTGAGTTCAATAAGGTGGCAAGAACCAAGATAAACATATGAAAATCAATTGTTTTTCTATATAATAGTAATGAACATGTAGACATTGAAATTAAAAATATAATACCATTTGTTTACAATTGTCAAAAAACACTTAGATAAAAATACTGAAAACTATATAACACCCATGAAAGGAATCAAAGAAGATCTAAATAAATGGAGGGATATATCATGGTCATGGATTGGAAGACTTGACATAGCAAAAAGATTAATTCTTCCCAAATTGATATAAAGGCTTAATACAATTCCCGCAAGATTTTCGGTGTATATAAACAATATTATGCTAACATTTATATGGTAAAGCAAAGGAATTAGAATGGCTAAAACAAGTTTGAAAAACAAGAATAAAGTGAGAGGAATCCATTTATCAAATTTCAAGACCTACTATATAGTATATAACCCAAGATTATGGGTTATTGTGAAGGATAGAGTAACAAAAATCAATGAAACAGAACAGAGAAACCAGAAATGGACCCACTTTTGAAAAGGTGCGAAAGCAATTAATGGAGGAAAGATAACCTTTTCAACAAATAGTCCTGTAGCAACTGGATATCCATAGGTTAAAAAAAAAAAAGTAAACCTTGACCTATGCTTTACACCTTATAGAAAACTTAATTCAAAATGTGCCAGAGACTTAAATGTAAAATATAAAAATGTAGAACTTTTGGGAAAGGGGGAATAGGCTAGTGATGTCATCAACATCACCATGTATGACATTCCCTGTAAAAAACAGAAATTCAGTGAAAGAAAGGACAAATCTTACTTGCTTATAACTCTGGAGGAAGGTAGAGACTGGAGAAAGATTGCACAAATGCTGAAAAATATCAGGTAGGAAACTTCCATACCAGGCCAGCCAGTCCTTTTCCCTCCCCCCACTCCCAACTTGGCCCCACGCAGCTTGTGAAGTGCCCAGAGGAAGAAGCCCAGATCCTCCCACCTCCCACCAGAGATACAGACTATAAAGCCACTCACAGTGGTGAGATAGAACCCCCACATACACAGGGACCCAAGTTTACAGAGACCCAGGTCAGAACTCAAGCTGCTGAGTAGTGCTGCATACAAAAGGGACTTCAGGAGACGCTTCCACAATGGAAGATTAGGGAGGCAGCAGCAGAACCTTCTCTCCCAAAAGCAGCTAATAGCCAGGCAAAAACTGTGTAAATCAACTGTGTGGGAATCTGGAGTCCAGGGGAGGGCAATACAAACCCAGGAAAGAGGGGGACAAAGAGACTGAGAAACTGTGATCAGAGACTGTAATTCTATCCACAGTTCCTGGAGCCCATCCTCCACCTTTGAGGGAAGCAGCAGTGGGTGTCTAATCCTTGCCAGGTGGGCTACTGAGGACTGGGATGTCTGCAGGAGTCCTCCACCCTAAGTAGAGGGGGACACAGTCCAACAATTTGCCAGATTTTGGCTGGCAAAGTGAGAATATGGTATCTCCACAGCTTCAGCTCCTCCCAGTCAGATGCTTTCAGGCACCACTGCTTCAACTGGTTCAGAAGTGGACCTGGTAAAAAGCTGTAACAGATTACCTTCCTAGGGCTGAGGGGAACAGGTCACTGAAGATCATCATCTGCTGGGCAGGCCAGAAAGTGCAGCCTAGTGATGAGAAAGGAAAAAAGAAATGCTTCTTGGAGTCTTTCCAGACTCTCTCCCAGGGCCCATTGGATCTGGTGTATACCCCCTGCATGGGTATCTGGCCTTGTTTTGGCTGGGAAATACTGATGATCCCTGTCAAAGGACAGCCTTAATATAAATCCAATCAACAACAAAATCCTACATTAGGAGAAACTGACCTTCAGAATAAACCTATCATGATATTCAGATGACCAGAAACCAGCAAAAGCTCATACTAAAATGCGGGAAGATATGGCCCAATCAAGGGAACAAATTTAAAAAGTGGAGGAGACAGAATCTGGAAGAACTAATCAATGATGTTCAAAAACATCTTCTTAATTCAAGGAGATGGCTAAAGAGAGAAAGGATATTAAGAAGACACTGGGGTTAAGCATAAAGAAGAATTTGAAAGTATACAAAGAAAAACAAAAGCATCTTATAGAAATGAAAGATGCTATAGATGAAGTTAAAAATACATTAGAAAAAATACATTAGAGTCATACAAGAGCAGATTTGCAGAGGCAGAAAAAAAGATCAGTGAGTTAGACGATAAAGCATCTGACTTTGAACAGGCAAAAGAAGACATTAAGAGAAGAATGGAAAAAATGGGAACAGACTGTCAGGGAAATGAACAACAACACAAAGCACACAAACATGCACATCATGGGTGTCTCAGTAGGAGAAGAGAAGGGAACAGGGCCAGGAAGAACATTTGAGGAAATAATGGCTGAAAAATTCCCAACCCTCGTAAAACACATAAAGATGGAAATCCAAGAAGTCCAAGGTACTCTTGATGATTCTATTTATTCCAAAAATAGAATAAACCCAAATAGAACCACTCCAAGACATACTAATCAGACGATCAAATGCCAAAGAGAAAGAGAGAATCCTGAAAGCAGCAAGAGAAAAAAAGCAAGAGAAAAGCAACTCACCACATATAAGGGAAGCCAATACATACTGACTTCCCATCAAATACCATGAAGGTGAGAAGGCAGTGGTAAACTACATTTAAGATACTGAAAGAGAAACACTGTCAGCCAGGAACAAAACTGTCCTTCAAAAATGAGGGAATTTAAAATGTTCATAGATAAACAGTAGCTAAGAGACTTCATTAACAAGAGACCTGCCCTACAAGAAACACTAAAGGGAATTCTGCTGGCTGAAAAGAAAATACAGGAGAGAGAGGCTTGGCATTGAGTGTAGAAATGAAAATTATCAGTAAGGGTAACTAAAAGGATAAAAAGAGAGATTATCTAACAAATAAAAGCCAAAGGGTAAAATGGCTGAAATAAGTACTGCCCTTACAGTAATAACTCTGAATGTTAGTGGATTAAACTCTCCAATCAAAAGATACATATTGGCAGAATGAATTTTTAAAAATCCTGTTTACAAGAGCATCTAAAGCTGTTTAGGAGAGACTCATTTTAGGCCTAAAGATACAAATAGGTTGAAAGGGAAAGAATGGAGAAAGAATTCCACACAAGCAGTAACCAAAAGAAAGCTGGAATAGCTACACTAATATCAGACTAAATAGACTTTAAATGCAAAAATGTTATGAGAGACCATGAAGGACATTATATGTTAATATAAGAGACAATCCACCAAGAAGGAATGCAACCATAAATATCTACCACCTAATCAAGAAGTGCCAAAATACATGAGGCAAACGTTGGCAAAACTGAAGGGCATCACAGACATCTCCACAATAATAATGGGAGACTTCAGCACACTACTCTCTTCAATAGATGGAGCATTTAAACAGAGGATTAATAAGAAAACAGATAACCTAAATAATATGGTAAATAAACTAGACCTAACAGACACATATAGAACACTGAACCTCCAAACAGCAGGATATAGATTCTTCTCAAGTACCCATGGAACATTCTCCAAGACAGACCACATGCTGGGGTACAAAACAGGTCTTAATAAATTTAAAAAGCTTGACATTATACAAAACACTTTCTCTGATCATAATGGAATGAATCTGGAAATCAATAAAAGCTGAAGAACTAAAAATTTCACAAATATACGGAGGTTAAACAACACACTCTTAAACAATCAAGGGGTCAAAGAGGAAATTACAAGAGAAATCAGTAAATATCCCAAAATGAATGAAAATGAGGACACAACATATTGAAACTGGTGAGAGGCAGTGAAGGCAGTGCTGAGAAGGAAATCTATAGCCCTAAACACCTACAATAAAAGGAAGAAAGAGCTAAAATCAAAGACCTAAATGAATATCTGGAGAATGTAGAGAAAGAACAGCAATTTAATCCCAAAGCAAGCAGAAAGAAAGACATAACAAAGATCAGAGGGGAAGTAAATAAAATAGAGGACCAAAAAAAAGGAATCAATAAAGCTAAAATTTGGTTCTCTGAGAAGATCAATAAAACTGACAGCCCTTCGCTAGACTGACAAAAACAAAAGAGAGAAGATGCAAATGAATAAAATAAGAAATGAGTGGGGAATCATTATAATGGACACTGTAGAAATTAATTTAAAAGATAATGAGAGGCTACTATGAACTACTGGACACAAACAAACTAGGTAACTTATATGAAATGGACAATTTTCTAGAAACACAAGTACAACTTACACTGATTCAAATAGAAATAGAGGACCTTAACAAACCATTTACAAGAGATTGAATCAGTCATCAAAAACCTCCCAAAAATGAAAAGCCTAAGATCAGATGGCTTCACAGGTGAATTTTACAAATCATTCCAAGAAGAATCAAAACCAATCCTACTCAGACTTTTACAAATAATTAAAAAGGAGGGAACACTACTTAACTCATTCTATGAAGCCAATCACCCAATACCAAAGCCTGATAAAGATACCACAATCTCTTTAATGAATATAGATGCAAAAATCCTCAAAAAAATACTTGCAAATTGAATCCAACAGCACATTAAAAGAATTATACACCATGACCAAGTGGATTTTCTTCCAGGTATGCAAGGGTAATTCAATACAAGAAAACCGATTTAATATAATATACCAACTTAATAAATCAAAAGGGAAAAACCTCATAATCATCTTGATTGATGCAGAAAAGGCATTTGACAAAATCCAGCATCCTTTCTTGATAAAAACACTTCAAAAGGTAGGAATTGAAGGAATTTCCTCAACATGATAAAAGACATACATGAAAAAACCCACAGCTAATATCACGAGAGACTGAAAGCTTTCCCTCTAAGATCAGAAACAAAACAAAGATGCCCACTGTCACCACTGTTATTCAACATGGTACCTGAAGTTCTAGCTAGAGCAGTTAGGCAAGGAAAAGAAAGAAAAGGCATCCAAATTGGAAAGGAAGAAGTAAAACTTGCACTATTTGCAGATGAACCTATATATACAAAAACCTGAAAAAACTACAACAAAGATACTACAGATAATAAATGAGTTCAGCAAAGTGGTGGGATACAAGATCAACTTGTAAAAAAGTCAGTGGTATTTCTATGCTCAACCAATGAACAATCTCGCAGAATTGAAACAATTAGAATAAGCAACTCATAGAGTCAGAATCTACAATATAGGTTACTAGGGGATGGGGTGGGGCTAGGGAATGGGAAGTTAAGGCTTAAAATGTACAGGGTTCCCATTTGGAATGATGGAAATGTTTTGGTAATGGATGGTGGTAAAGGTTAGCCAACACTGTGGACTCAATTAACAGTACTGAAATATATCTGAATATGACTAAAAGAGGAAATGTTAGATTGTATAAATGGTTACAGAATAGATTTTTTTAAAAATCCATGGAACTATGCCACATAAAAAAGTAAACCCCAAGTTAAACCTTGGACTTTAATTAATAAAAATGTGCTATCGTCAATTGTAACAAATGATCCACACCACTGCAAATTAGTAAAAATGTGCTATCATCAATTTTAACAAATGTTTCATGCCAGTGCAAGGTTTGGTGGTAGGATGGTAAATTGGATTCTTGTATTTTATGCACACTTGTACTGTAAACCCATGACTTCTCTCATAAAGGGTGAAAAGACTCAACAGTAAATAGTAAACAATCTTTTGTCTCATTGGCAAAAGACAGGAAAAGATATTTCACTGAAGAAAATACACAGATAGCAAATATACCACATGAAAAGATATTCAACATCATTAGACATTAGGGAAATAACAACTAAAACCACAATGAAATACCATTACACATCTGTCAGAAAGGCTAAAATAAAAAACAGTGACAACACCAAATGCTGCCAAGGATGTAGAGAAACTGGATCACTCAGAAATTGCCAGTTGGAATGCAAAATGGTACAACAGTCCTGGAAAACAATTTAGCAGTGTCATAAAAAAATTAAACATGCAACAATGATAGGATCCAGCAACTGCACTCCTGGACATTTATCAGAGAAATGAAAATTTATATACACCAAAAAATTTATACTTGAATATGTATAGCAACTTTATTTGCAATAGCCAAAATCTGGAAACCACCCAGATGTCCTTCATTGCGTGACTGTTTCAACAAACTCTGATACATCCATACCATGGAATACTACTGGGCAATTAGAAAGAACGAACTATTGATACACCCAACCACCAGACAGATCTCCATAAACCCCTGAATGAAAAAAGCCAATCCTGAAAGGTCACATACTGTATGTTTTCATTTACATAACACTCTTGAAATGACAAAGTTATAGAAATTGGGAACAAATCAATGGTTACCAGGGTTAAGGAAGAAATGGTGGTGGGAAGAAAGTGGGTGTAGCTATCAGAGTACAACATGAAAGACTCTTGTTGTGATGGAAATATTCTCCATCAATGTCAATTTCCTGATGTGATGCTGTCCCATAGTTTTGCAAGATGTTATCATTGGTGGAAACTGAGTAAAGGGTACTCGGGATCTCTCTGTATTATTTCTTACAACTGAATGTAAATCTATAGTCATCTCAAACATGTTTAAACAAAAATTTTAATGCATGATCTCCCGTGTGCTCTGAATCATTGGCAGGTTGCAGTTTGAGAAGTACCAATCCAGAAACCCCTACCAAGCTATCAGGGGAAATTAAAAACTCCTTCTCATGAAGAACAGTTAATGGGATAACAATGTTTCATCTGGGGAAACACTGATTCCTCATCTTTAAAATTATCTTTAAAATGTTCCTACCTTATTCCATCAATCAGCCTCCAAGCAGAAAAATATAAACTGCTTTAATTATTTACAAAAGAGAGAGTTTAATGCAGAGAATTGGTCATAGGTGATTGAGATAGAAATACAGGTTGCAGATAATAAGCCAGCTCAGATGTGGAAACTTCTGTAAGAGATGGCAAAGTCAAGAAGCTAAAGACTTCTGCAACAGATGATCAAGTCAAGGGTTTAAATATCTTCTCAAGTTGGCATGATTTTGGAAAGATGAAATGATTTGGAATAAGGTCCTATGGAAAGGGAACATGAGATAACCCAGAGATTAGCAACAGAAAGCAAGCCATTAAAGGACTAAGGGGAAGAGGCAGTGTTACCAGAGCACAGGAGCCAGGGTGAGCAGGAAGAATCTGGAGCCATGGAAGACCTACATAGATGGACTCATGGAGGAGATGCAGCTACTGCTAGAGGAGACTCCCAAGAAAGCAAGACTCCTGGCCTCCCCCTTTCTTCAGTTCCCCAAGCTCTCACTGGGGGCTTCGCTGGCCAAACCCAGCAGGAAGCCAGCAACCCTTCAGTCTGGGAAAGGCAGCATCAGGGTCAGCCCCTAATATCCAGGGCAGCTCAGCGATTAGAAGGCAAACTGGCCCAGGTCTGGTACACTCGGGATTTTTATGAGGATGTAGAGCATGTAAGATGCCTGGCACATAGTAGGTGCTCAGTAAATGATCATTATAACTTTTTATACACCAGTGTTACCTGATGGCACTGAGAACCTCATGCTCTCATCATTATATATCCAAATAGCTAGAAACGCAAGCTGGGGCTCTTTGGCTCATGCCCCATGGACTTAGCCAAGATTGCCTATTTCTTTTTCCAAACAAGCAGCATATCCGAGAAATGTGAAAAGCAGCCCTGTCCTGAAGTTTCACTGCATTTGTATGAAAGAAATGTTGCGTTTCCACAGCTGCTGGCTTCAGCCTACCCAGAGGAATAGTTTTAGTGAAATATTAATCTCTGAGAAAGCCACAGCAGGGGAAGATTGCACAGTAATTCAAGCAGCATGTGCAAAATTTATTTAGGGTTTGGCTGGGTATGGATTTAATTATGTGAAATCTTCAGAACAATGAGAAGAAAGTGATTGAAGACGTTTGACAAAATCAGTCACGGAGGCTGTGGATGCTCCCAGATCTCTCCCCACTTTCAGTTTAATTCTGCAATCCCCAAACCATAAACACAAAGGCAAGTCCCACAGATTGAACAATGGCATGGTCAGAACCAGACTGCACAGAGCAGCAGAAATAGCTAAGACAGGAGACACCAGCACCAGCAGTCCAACAGGCCTCCATGTGGTGTGAAACTCAGGTATCTGGCTCTGTGGGGATAAGCAGGGTAGGAACAAAGGGGTGAGAATCCAAAGGAAGTTTCAAAATCTGGCAGGCAGGATGCAAGATGCTTTCGCCAAAGGCCCAAAGTGAGTGCAAGGTCAAGTGTGTGTCCCACTAGCAAGGCACTGGTAAGGCAGAGTGTTGGATGTGAAGTAGCATCTGAGATGGGGAGAGGGCCAGGGTCCTTTCCTGAGGATGATACAGGTATGGGAACTGGATCTTGCTGACACATGAGGCAGGGTAGCCCTATAGAGCTTAAACATGGTCAATGACCAGAAGTCACAAGAGTCCCTTAGCCTGGAGGAACAGATAGAAAATCAAGAAAGTTATCTTTAAAGATCAGCTCTCAGCCTCTGAGTTCTGTCCATGGATACCAGAGCCCTGGAACCA
The DNA here is from genome assembly GCA_004026745.1 of Myrmecophaga tridactyla. Lineage (NCBI taxonomy): Eukaryota > Metazoa > Chordata > Mammalia > Pilosa > Myrmecophagidae > Myrmecophaga > Myrmecophaga tridactyla. The sequence goes on along the minus strand of PVIY010001352.1, from coordinate 115,060 downwards.
GACTAGGGGCAAGGGTTTGTTTGTCCCTAGAGGGCTTATACATGTGAGAACCTCAAAAAGGGGACATGAAATTTGGAGATGGGAAACAGGGTTCTCATGATCATTCCTAGGTCGGCCCTTCAGAAATGATGCCCTAATACCCACATCCACCACGATGGGGTCAGATTAAGTATTTATCAAGTCAGATGAGCCTGGGCACAAAGGCAGGGCTGGTACTAGCTAGGACCGGTCAGGAAGGGAGCCAGACTGTGCTGACCTGCTCTGTGGGGGCAGAGAGAGTCTCCACCTGGATTTCTCAGAGGTCCCTCCAGTTCAACATGCCCTAAATTCATTCCCCCAACGCACCCACTTCCTCTTTTCTCTACAGTCTTCATTGTAGCTTAAGCCTCCCAATCACTCAAGCTCAATCGTGGGGGTTATTATGGACTCTTTCTTCTTTGCCCTCCTTCCACTTCATATCTCTTCTAATTTTTCATCCCTATTACCCCTCCCCTTACTCAGGAATTCCTCCCTTTTCTTTGCTATCCAACCTCATACAGTGGTGCCAGGATGAACATTCTCACAGTCTTCTAATAATGCCACTCGTCTATTCTAAAGGCATCAGTGGATCCACATCACCTGCAAAGTAAAATTCTAATGTAAGCCTATCAGTGAAAACCCTTCATGAACTCTTCCCAACCGACCTTTCCAACACAGCCCAGTGTCCAACCAAACAGAGCCACAATCTCAGCACAGTTAGTTCTTCCTCTGGATTATGCTCTGCTTGTAATGCAATTCACTGCATTTCTAAATCCTACCCAGCCTTCAAGAACCGTGCCACAAAACCTCCTCTAAGAACGTTCTCTCATCCTCCCCTGCATGCATAACTGCTCCCTGTTTTGGGTTCCTGTATCTTCATGTGCCACACTTTTGCTTATATTAAAAGTATGTGCTTTTTCATATTTTTTGTTAGTTTGTAAGATATTTGAAAATAGGGGCCATGCATCAGCCTATTCATCATGGAGGTGCTTGTAGGGAGAACCTAGAACATTGCGTTTGGCCAGCTTATAAAAAATGTAAGGAGTAGTTTGAGGGAATAACTTTGAAAGGTAGATCAGGACCATATTATAGCCCCAGAGTGACAGTTCAAGGCATTTGGGAATCATCAGATGAAGTTCTGAGAAAAGATGATGAGATACACCTGGGAGAGAACATCACATGTGAAGGGAAAAAAGAGCCACAGCTGAATCCTGGGGAAAACCTGCAAGAGTCAACTGAAGAAAGAAAAGACCATCATGGAGACGAGGAGGAAAATAATCCTAACAACAGACCAAAAGAATTTCAGCCCAGGCACACCACCATGTGCTTGAAGAATTCTGACTGAATTCAGGACAAGTTGGCAGACACATGGATCCTCGGTTCAGACCATTAAAAAAGACAATCTGCTTGCTGCCGTTTTAATCCTCATCAGAGCTCCTAAAGCAATGGCTTTAGTCTCCCTCCACTGGGGTCTCCCGAGCCCAGTATATCTGAGGTGTCTGAAAATGTGGAGAACACAGAAATAACGTCCTACCAAGGACCACACAATGAGAACAAGAAGCCTTCCTGATCATCAGATTCTTTTCTGTTTGGGCTCACTTGTAAGTTCACCACAGTTATTAAAGCCAGCACAGAGGCCCAGGGACTCTGAGGATGTCAGAAGTTGTGGTCAAAAACTCTGATTAAAGGGAGTCTGGAAGTCCCCAAAGCCCCTCTAGGAGGTGGATTAATGGGAAATCCAGGTAGGTGGGCTAGGCCTTGGCTGGCAGCGAGGAGCCCCCAGGGCTGGTGGGGGTTCTTAGGGAGGCGGGCAGCTTCCTAAGCCTTTCCTGATCATTCTTACCCGGGGAACTAGTCCCAGGGCCACACAGGACCTGCTCTGTGCCAGTTCAATTCCATGCAGACAAGCTGCTGAGAATGAGGGAGGTGAGAAGCCCTGAGCTGGCAGACACGCATCGCATAGCAATGGAGAGTCTCTCCCAAGCCAGCGCTGCTCATCTGAAACCACCGTTGTAGTTCTCCTTACTCCATTATAATGGAGTCCAACCTATTTATTTGAAAGATTCCACAAATGTTTGATTCAAATTACATGTTAAAAAATATGTAATTTTTTCAACGCTCAATTGTCTGAGATGCCAAACGGGAACATTTGCAGATCCCTGGGGTCTTGATGGGCCAGGCTTGATGAGTGCCAGCCAGGCTCAGGGAGAGCCATTCCACACATGCTCACGTCAGGATCCAAGAGGAGACCATACAGGTACCATTGACCTCCCAGTGTATTGCATCATGGTAAGGATCACTGGCAGTCCTGGAGCTTGCTTTTGGCTGGGGGTGCTTGGCAGACTTTTAATAATCAAAACAGGATCAACTCAGCAAGGCACAGCCAAGCTGTCACTTTCCTCCTATGGCAGGTAATATGTCAGTAATGAAACAGACAACTGAGATTTGGTCTCAACATGTCAAATTAAGTCTTTCTTGATGTTTTAAAGGCTTAAAGTGATTACCAGAAAAAGGCACTAACGTTTCTGAGAGGTCTTTTCCAGCAACCTAATTAACATCTCATATTTGCACAAGATAACTTTGGGCAGTATTTTCTGCCAAACAGAGATATGAATCTGTGGAAGAACCTGTTCATCTCTTCCTACCAATTAGAGCCTTTATAAATAAGGAATGCAAGCAACTGCTACATAACCCTAGTGAGTCTACATTAAAACAAAATTTTCCTATATTCCTCTTTCAAGTTTCTGGATCACTTTATTCAGAATAACCTGAATCTATGAGGAATCCTCCTTCAACATGCTATCATTTCCAATGTCTAGATGTCAGAATTTTCTCAAGGCTCGGCAGCCAATATAAAACCCACAGATGCACTTGATCATGAGGATGCATTCAGGCTGCACCTAGCTCCCAAGACCCTTAATTTCAAATGTTCGTATTAATCATAACAGTATCATTGTTTTCATACTTAACTGTAAATTATAAACTAAAATTATCAAATAATAATATGTAACAAAATACTTTCTTCTGTTTTTACTCATTTGAAGAGTTTTAATGCTAAAAACCTTTTGAAAATCATCAGTATTTAAAACCTAGGAGAAAACCCAATATATTAAGTAGATTTTTTATTAGAAAGGAAGAAACTAGCTAAGAGTTAGCATGTCTCAGGCATAATCAGATATAAATTTGGTACTCAAAAAAATGCTATTTAAATTACTCAGTGAAACAGCAATAGTGTACCATTTGCTCTTGGATTTGGGAGAGGGGGAAACTTTATAAATGGGGAAGCAGAGAAAGCCATGGAGGGGGTTCTGCTTTTCCAATGAGAGTCATCTTCCTGTGGGCATGCAAGCAGGACTTGTGTGAAGGATGAAGAGATGGTGGTCACTGGGGAGCCAGATGTGGCCACTGACTACTAGGGTTGGGACAGCCCAGGGCATTGGCATGCAGAGAAAGAATGTTGTGGGCAGTGAGGTGTCTGGACTCCTGGTAAAGAAAACCTAGTGACCAGACAAGTGATTTAGGGGAGGAGGAGGTCAAAGGAAAGGGCCAGCATGGAGAGCAGAAGCAAAGCCCTAATCACTCACTCATGTAATGATTAGGCACTTGTTAATAGGCATTATACTAGATACTGGAGTGACAGAGACAAATAAGCCTCAGCCAGCATCTCTTTGGGGTAGGTGAACAAGTAACAGTGTTACCACGAAGACAGAACTGTCACCAAAGAGGTAGGTGAACCAGTAACAAAAAGGAGGCAGCAGGGAACACGGGCTCCCAGTCAGTAGACCCCAAAGTGAGGCTCAAAGAAGAAACTGGAGTCAATCAAGTAGGTAACAGCCAAGCATGGGGGAGGGGCTCCACTCCAACAGAGAGGCAGCAATCATGCAGAAAGTGAAGATCTGAGAAGGAAAGGAGCACTAAGGGAGAAAGCTGTTGAGAGCTGGGGTTAGGCCATGGTTGGGGGCGGGGGGCTCGTGCCAAGGAGCTTGGCCTTTCTCCTGTCGTCCCGGGGAGCCAGGGAGGGTGCAAAGCCAGGGGAAGACAGCGCATGCCCCTTTCTCTCTCCCCAGTCACTTCATGCGGTGTGTCTGGGTGTCCTCCCACAAGACCTCACTGAGAGCAGGAACTTTTTCACCTTTTTCATCTGTATAACTTCGGAGTCCAGTGCAGTGTCTGGACTGGCATGGGATGGGAACTCAACACTTATTGTTATTTAAACTAATAAATGAATGAGCAAAGTGCAAAGGAGGGAGAGGAGGGCTGGGATGATGAATGCAAGGAATGAGGCCCAAACAGCACTAATGAGCACAAATGCTGGGAAGTTAGGACAGGAAACCATCGGGAAGAGAACCATCGAACTGAGAGGATACAGAGATAGAATCTCGCTCCCAAAAGCGTATCAAGAAAGTGGACAGAAAAATGACCACAGATGAAGACACCTTGGGATAGGAACTGAACTGTGAGACCCACACAGACACTTAGGGCTGTGGACACCACCCTGAATCCTGCTTGGGGCAGAGCTGGTAGTTAAACCAGATCAACCCTTGCGAAAGACTTTGGTGTTTATCTCCCCATCAGGCATCCTCCCCTGCCCAAGGTGGGGGGCACATCAGAGGTTCAAGTCAATCCTGGAAGCCTCTCGGCCATTCTATTCACCACATGCCCCAATCCTGGACAACAGGACCCACTAATAGGACCTCTTTGTTCGTGATATAATTTAGTTGTTCATGAATATTTCCATTGTCTCTAAAGTCCTGTTTAAAATTAAAAATTGTGCTTGTTTGAATCTGTTGTATACCCCAGAAAAGCCAAGTTCTTTAATCCTCATTCAATATTATTGGGGCGGAGGGAGCTTTTTGATTGTGTCCATGGAAATGTGACCCATACAAGTGTGGGTGGTAACTTTTGATTAGATGGTTTCCGTGGAGATGTGTCTCCACCCACTCAAGGTGGGGTAGCTTACTGGAGCCCTCTAAGAGGGAACCATTTTAGAAAACGCTTTAGAGACCTTTGGTGATGAAGAAGGAAAACACCCTGGGGGAGTGTCATGAAACAAGGGGCCAGGAGAAACTTTGCCATGGCCCTTCCAGCTGAGAGAGAAACCCTGAACTTCATCAGCCTTTTTTAAATGAAGGTAACCTCTTGTTGGTGCCTTAATTTGGACATTTCATAGCCTTGCCTTAATTAGGATATTTTCACAGCCTTAGAACTGTAAACTTCCAACTTAATAAATTCCCCTTTTTAAAAGCCGTTCTGTTTCTGGTATATCACATTATGGCAGCTTGCAAACTAAAACTAAAATATTCAGTGCAGAGACTGTTCTACTTGGACATTTACTAAATTAGTGGTTAGTGGGGCTACTAGACTAATTACTAGAGAACGGTAGCTGAACTGATTTCCTTGACCACACTTGTTAGATTTGTCCTTTCAGTCCCTAACCTTGACCTCCAGGGTTTAAACGTACAAGTTTTCCTTATCTGATCCTCTTACCTCAATTTGACAAACATCTCCTGGGCATCTATAAAAGGCAACAAATAGGACAGTGTTGTAATCGAAGCACCTAACTTCAGGGTTTCCCTAGTTCATAACCTAACACCACGCTGTCTTCTCCATATTGTAATATGCACAAATCATCAGGCTGGAAATCTAGATCTGGGTCTGAGTTTTGCTGCAGGTTCTTTGTCAAAAAACACAGAAGAATAACCTCATGCCTCAATTGACTCAAAAGCCCAGGTTCAACAACTTTTGCAGATAAGATACAGGCCTTGTCCTTGCCATAAACAGAGGCTATTTGAGAACCCTAAAGAACTGGATGGGCCATAAGAGCCCGAGAAAAGGGAGAGGGAACAGCTTGCCCAGGCTGATGGAGTGGAGCCTCTGCATTCCCAAAATGCCACAGACTTTGACACCAGGACCAGGTTCAAAGTCGGCTCCACCATTTACCGGAAGTGTGACTTTGGGCAAACTCTTTACCATTTCTAATCTTCAGTCTGTAAAATGGGAAATACAACTTCATAAGCCAAAGAATTCTCGATAATTCTTAAGAATGAGTTGTTCTATGTAGTGCACCAAGCACAAAGTCTGGTGACCAGCTGATGACCTCCCAGGATAAGCACGAGGTCTGAGTCATCCATCCAGGAGATCTGTGACTTCCTTTTACTTCCTTGCTGGAAGAATCAGCCCCCTAAGGATTAAAGAAGTAACTAGACACGCTCTCATCAAATGGGTCAGAGTCCTGTGGTCTTTACCTTCCAGCATGTCAAAAACCATCCTCTCCTCTCCATCCCTTTGCCCCTCACTTTATTCCCCTGAATTAAAGCAGGGGCCCCTAACCAGCCTCTCCACCCCTATTCTCTCCCCACCTCCAACCCAATCTGCACAGAGCCACACTGCAGCAGGGCCTGACAAACTACAGCTCACAGGTATAGTGGGCCCACTGCCCGTTTTTGTATATAAAGTTTTACTGGAACAGGGCCACACTCATTCATTCACATACTGTCTACAGGTGCTGTCACACTTTAGTGGCAGAGTTGAGAAGTCGTGGCAAACACCATATGGCCTTCAAAATCTAAAATATTTACTATCTGGCTCTTTACAGGAAAAGTTCACCAATCCTTGTTTTAGAACACTCCCCTCAGCAGCTTGTCTCTCCCTCCAGTGACTTGCTTCCCATAGAAAGACTAAACTGTGTTAGTTTGCCCTTGCCCGTCTTTCCTGCTTCATCTCTTTCTGCTCCCTATATGTAGCTTAAATGCCACCCTTGCTGAGTGAGAGTCCCTGAAACACACAGTGTTCTCTCTGCCTACATACCATTCTTTCCTTCCCAGTAGAAAATTTCTGCCCATTCTTTAAGATTCTTCTTAAATGTTCCTGCCTTCATAAAGCCTTCCAGAACTACCTGCTTGGTCCTATATAGCCAAGGATCGGGCCCTCTTCCTTAGAGCTGCCTTTGTGCCATATAATTTCCCCCCAATAACCATCCTATAGGTTCTAGTCTATGGGTCTAGACACCCCCAACCTAAACTGTCCGCCCTCTCATTCTTTCCAGTAGCACCTGCTCTTTGTTAGCAGAGCACCTGCTGCAGTTTGTAAGCATGCATTTATTTGTGTATTTATTTCTTCAATGCCTCTTCCCTAAAGACTGTAAGCTCCAGGAAAGCAGGAACTAATGCTCTTTGATTCACTCAGCCTGGAGTTGGCCTCCCAGTAATCATTCAACTTGTTGAATGAACAAATACATGGAGAAATATATATATATTTTACTAATTACTAAAGTAAAAGTTAAAAAAAAAAAAAGCCAGCTAAGATGTCAAAGCTGTAACTTTCTAAGCACCCAGGTTCAGGATACTCCTTCCCAGCCCCTTCTGGCACCCTCGTGGTCCAAGACTGGGGCAGTATAAGCTCCATTGATAGCTCTGAGTTAGAGATTTGGGGGGACATATGCATGGCCCTATGTAGTCACTCCTGGAATCCATGTAGGACATATGCATAGGCCTTTTCCATGAGAGCAATTTCAGACCTCCAAATCACAATAAAACCCCGAGCAGGACTGCTTATCTTCATGGAGTCCTTGTCCGCACTGAGCCGCACAGCATCCCGGCCATGCCCTCCACTCTTCGTCTATGGAGGAAAGGTGGGACCCCACTCCTGAAACATCTTCCCTAGCTGCCAAGGGGGGTTCTGTCTGTCCGTCACACCTACACCCACATCCAGGTGACAGCTCTGGGATGGACAGAGGTGGGAAGGCGTGGACAGGGATGCCTCTCCCTTCTCTTGCACCGTGTCCTCCAGCACCCAAGAAAACTTCCGCTTGAAATGTGAACCTGAAATGTGACTCTTGAAAAATGCACTGTTCACTTTTCCTGCTACCTGAAGGCTCACAAGCAAGCAAACAACTCATTGAGTTGTTATTTGGGCAGGGTAGGGTGGGGGAGGTGGATATCCTGAGTCTGTTTCCTGTGTGACCTTTCTGATTCTGGAGTGTGTCCTTGGGAGGGCTCAGGATACGGGCTCACCCATAAAGGCTCTCTATGAAGGTACATGCATCTCACTGAGACGTTTCCAAGAAGAGACAGATGCCATTTCAACCAAAGCAAACTCATGAAGTTGGCAGCTAAACCCTAATTCTAGCCCTGAGCCTCAGGATGTCAGCGCCAAGAACCAAGGCAAAGCTGAATTTCTTGTTAAGTCAAGCTTTCAACCCTCTCAGGTATCTGCCTCTAGTGTGCACAACAAAAGAACACTATGTATTAATACACAGATTGTCTTTGACCCTAGATAAATACATCCTCTCAGAGCCTATTGGACCTGTGTCCTCTGAGCTGGTCACAAAGCACTCAGAGGAAAATGTCAATCTTTTCCATTATTAAGAACTTTAGACAGCAGCAGCTAAACCATCTAGTTCCTTCCAAGCAGAGTGCTGTCTGTTGCCTTGGTAAACCTCCTTATAACAGGCCCACCACTTCTGACAAGATCCAAACAGCTGTCTCTTCCCACAACCATTTGTGAGAAGAGACAGAGAGGGGATGTGTCCTCATCCTCAACCGTCTTGGCTTCTGCTCAGAGGAACAGGTGATCTGTTTCCAATCCAAAGTCAGAGCCCTGCCTGACCCCTACTCTCACTGGGTCCTGGGTCTCACTCCTTCCTCTACAAGGCTTTCATCCATCCATCATTCTAAACTCCCTGATGTCTACAAAGGAGACAGCAATTCACTGTGCATGACAGGGAGCCCCAGCTTTTAGAGAATATTTCAAAGACAAATCCAGTGGATGATGTATTGCACATGAATCTGGTATTTCTGGATTCAACATGTGATGAGCCCTTGTCAGGCAGTGTGGAAGAAAATTTCTCTACTCCACCTAATAAAAGCTGAAAATCTGAAACACCTATAAGGGACATCATTAAATGATTTTCCACTATTGACATGGAAGATGTCTAGAACATGGGCAGACATATTAAACATCTCTATGGAAAAGGAAAGTGACCCTGGAACTCCTTCTGCCAGATGCATAGTGCATTTGTGGCCACTCCCTGGTGCCTCCTCTGGTTCCTACAGATACATGGAGGCCTTTTTCATCTCTCCACATCCCCTCTATTCAAGACCTCTAAGTACTATCCTCTCTCTCTTGTCACTTTCTACAGTCAAGCTTCTGCCATGAGTTGCCTTCACTTACCCTCTCCATTTACCTCTTTGTTCCACAACCGACCTCATCTCTCAAACTCCCCTGCCCAAGTCACCAGTAGCTGCCTAATTCCCAAATCTATGGATGGCCAGTTCTTCCCTTATTCACTTTCTGCACCCTTTGATGCTGTTGATTTCTCCCTCCTGGAAACTCTCCTTTTCATTGCACTCCAGTCTCCCTTTCCTTCTGCCTCTCTGCACATCCTGATGCCTTCCGTTGACCTCCTTTCCCTACCTAGGGGTCAGTGTGGCACCCCAGGCACTCTACTCTCAGAGGCAAGTCAGGTCCAGACCTTTTCAGCTCAGGCTCTGGATCCTGACTACCTGGACTAAAATCTTAGGTCCATCATTTACAGCTATGTGACCTTGGGCAGGTCACTTACCATCTCTGTGCCTCCATAGGCATCTTTTCCAGGTGCTGCATATCCACGTCATTGTTTTCTATCTTTTCATGACAGTGCCCACAGCACACCCTGTGGGGTCTAAGGCTGGAGAAGTTCTAGGCCAACCATTCCCACCCCAGGGAACGGATCAGCTAAGAGACTAAAGGACGAAGTCCTCCCTGCAGGTGGGCGGCAGTGCTGACTCCACTCCCAGTGCTCACTCAGCCCACCTGAGGGCTCATTGCCACCTTTCATGGCAGCAAATAAGGGAGAGGCCCTGAGAGGTTGCTCAGCTGAGTGGTGCCTGGGATAGGACTCTTCAGGAGAGGAATGCACGTGTCTTCTAGGACAAGCCCCACCTGGCCCCTTCCCATGTGCTGCTGTGGCCTCTTCTCCTGAAAAGATGAGTGAGTAAAAAGACAAGACAGCCGTGTTTGTGTAGATGCCCAGAAGACAGCTTTGGGCAGCCCTGTGGCTCATGTCCTCATCTAGAAACAAGGCCCCCTGAAGTCTGTTCCCTGTGACTACTTCCCGTCTGAGTGCCATGGGCAGGAGAGCTCAGGACAAAAGGGGAGAGGCACAAATGACAGCAGGTGTCTTGTGAAAAGCCTTCTTTTCCTCTCAAGTTTATGGGGACTTTTCTGCTGAGCATTTCCGCCTCCTCTCACTGAGGAGGGCAAAGTGCAAGCTGCCTCAGTGATCAGAGGGGATGAGAGGAAGACAAGCTCTGAAACCTGGAAGCACTGTCTCAGAGAACAGGCAAGAGAGAAGGAAAGGGACAAAATGGGGAGAAAATGGTCATTTCCAATCCGGTCCCAACAGCCCATACCCATGTACTTTCTTCTTCTAAAAATAGGATTTTCTAACTGCAGCTCTGGAGTGCAGTGGGGTATGGGGAAGGGCTTGGAATCCGGTGTCCTGGAGCTGATCCTTCAAGGAGATGGGACATCATGTCCTCCTCTAACACTGACCGCACAGGGTGGTTGTAAAGACCCAGGTGATAAACGGAGACAAAATCCTTAACCCAGGGCCTGGCACACACCCCGGGTGCTTGGGGCTACCTACTCTCATTATGGACTTCTAGGGACCGTCATGGGAACACTTTGCCCAGGGGGAGGACGGCCATTGGAAGAGAGCACCCACCTCTCCTCATCCACGCCTTGAGCCCTGGCTGGATTCTCCATGCTCCCCATTTCCTCTGCCAGGGCACCAGCCCTCTGTGCTAAGCTTGTCAGTTTTCTTGTCCATCTCCCCAGTCAGGCCATGAACATCCTTGAGGACTGGGAATGTGACTCTGATGGGAGGACACTCAGTCACTCATTTGTCACTTATTATCTCCTTTGTGTCAAGGAGTCAATAACTGGGGGATGAATGACTGACGTTTGGGTCATATCGATCATCTAATCAACAAGTATATGTAGCCATCACCTGTAATGAGCCCTAAGCAATCAGTACACTTGAAAGGCTTTGGGCTTGAAGAAAAGGACCCCAATTGGGAACACGATTCCCAGGAAATGGGTCAGTTCCAACAGTTTGATCTGGTGGGTCACATGTTGGGTTGTACATAAAACAAACCGAGCATATCCATCTCTACATCTCCCCTGCCCCTCCCTCTCCCTCTCTTTCTAAATCGTGGGAAACTTAGCAATTCCTAAAGACTTTTGGAGGCTCTAAAAGTAAGGTGCCAGAAAAAAAAAGAGACTTGTTCAAAAGCCCAGACTCAGGAGGGACCATCTGCATAGTTTGTCAGCCAGGGCTTTGAAAAGCAAACAAAACTACCACCCACAAACATCAAGCTCAGCTTTGTTTGTATATGTGGTTTCTTTGCTTACTGGAGACAGTGTTCCCCCTCCCCTGTCCCCAAGGTCTGGTCCCAATGCCCCAGGAGGAAACAAGGCCAGCAGGGTCAGCAGGCAGAGACACCATTCAAAGAGCTCAGCATAGCTGAGCTTTAAATTCCCACTCCATTGTCTCCTAACAGTAAAGGGACAGACTCCTGGACTGTTGGAAAGTCAAAGTTACCCCCCCAGACCTATCTCCAGCCCTCCAATCCCCCATGCATACATATTCACAACTAACAAACCCTTTTCTGACTATGTATACCATGCATATGCTGTTTCCTATCCATAATGCTCTTTGATTACCAGTTCCCCCTAAGCCTTACAAGCTCCTACTTATTTGTTCAGGCCTAAAACAAATACCCCCTTCTCTCTGAAGCTTCCCAGACTCTCCTAAGCAGAGATAGTGACTAGCTGTCTGCTCAGATCTCTCTTATTCCACTGTGAATTACAACAAATGGACTGTGTCCTCTTTGATGACACATCTTTGTGTCTCTAGCACCCAGCACAAAGCTTCTCATTAGACCTGAATCTTAAGCCAGCCCTAATACCTGAAGATCCCATATCACTTTAGTCTGAGACCAAAATAACCCTTATAGCCCCTAACAAGACTTTGTGTAGTCAAACAGCAGAGGTACATTTCATGGGGAACACAGGCCAATACCTCTACAGAGTGAGGTACTTCTCCCCAGAACCAGACACACAAAGTAGAAAGCAGCCTCCTTAGGAAATTGCCTGCTGCTCAGTTAAGAGGTGCCACCCAAGTCACAGCCAACAAAATGTGACATCAGAGGTCTGATGACCTGGTACCAAGCCTGACACTTTCCCCCTTGGCTAATTCATTTTCTGGGGTCAGCTTCAAAAGCATTGGGGAAAATGCAAGTGGTGCCCAAAGATCTGGGATCCAACTGTTACTCTAGCCACCAGCACCCTGGGGGAATCTGTTTCTCAGATCAGCCAGTTGGAGACCCAAGAGATGGAATGATGACAGAAGGCAGAAAGAACCTGGTGCCTGAATGGGGAGAGAGTTCTACAGCTGATGTGAAAAGTCTCCTAGTGTCCATGGGCAGGAAGTTTCTCGCCCTGTTCCTTCCTTGAAAAAGCCCTTTCTAGAGTACTCCACAGCCCCTAACAAACTGGAGAGCCTTGTACACACCAGGTGACCTCATTCTACCAAAGTTTTGGGGACAACCTGCCAAAACAAGCAGGCTCAGGGGGATTCCAGCTGTGCAGAGAAGCTGGAGAGGAAGCCAGAGTACACAAATATGCAGGTATTTGTGCAAGGCAATCTGGCCTACAAAGCAAGTGGCTAAGGGACCAGCAAGGAGTGGGGCTCAGCTTTCAAAGCCAGGATTGCATGTGAGGAAATACAAAATTCCAGGTTGGTGAAGTGATCAGCAATAATCTAATGTCTGGTGTCATACACAATTCACACTGGACATCAGCAGCCAGTTCCAAACCTGGTTCCGCAACACCTCATACAGGCCATTAAATTTCCTCCACAAGTTTTACGTCTAATAGATAAATCTTCCTTGTAACACTCAGGGAGAAGGAGTACCCTACATCCGATCAAGTATAATGTAGAAAGCCAGTGGTGACATATATATTCATCCATCTACCCTTCATTGAGGAATTTCACCAATATTTATTTGCTGGGTGCACATCACAAAGAATCCACACTTGGTAAGGGCCAAGCTGGAGTCAGGCAGCTCCTGAACCCCAGTCTGCATGTCTATCCTTAGGGCAGCTGTGGTGACTCCATTCTCAGCATACCACTTTCCCAAATAAGTTAGCACTGTTCTGTCACTGGCCAGGCACATTTAGGGCCTATGTCAAAAATGCTCATTTAGCATAAGGTAAGCGGTGCTGAGCCAGCACTGTGGCTGGGGACTGACCCCAAAGTTCTGCCCCTGTTTCTGGGGACAGGGCAAGGGGGGGGGGGAGGAGAGGAAGAGAAGCTATAAAATGACCTAAGTTTACAAATGGAAAACCCAACAGGCTTCAGCTCTCATTAATGCACTCGACAAACCTGAGCTTCCGTTTCCTGAGTGCCTACTACCTGATCCGCTTCGGAATGAGCCCTTTACCTGCGAGGGCTGAGGAATGTGAGCTCTGCAATCTGTCTCCATGAACCCCGGCCCCACCACTCACTAGCTGTGTGACTTCAGGCAAATTGCTTAGCCTTTCTGTGCCTCTTTTTCTTTGTCTGGAAAACAAGGCAATAGCAGCACCAATTTTAAAGGGTGGTTATGAGGATTAAATGAATAAAAACACAAAGGGATAAATTTGAACCATGACCTGGCATAGAGTAGGCATTCATTGTGAAGATGAAAAATTATCCCATTAATTAGCCATGTGAGTCTGCAGGGAAGGTGCCCTGTTCTTCCCACTTTACCAATAAAGCTTTGAGAGACTGAGTCAACTTGCTCAAGGTCACAGGGTTAATAAGTGGCAGAGCTGGGATTTAACTGTAGGCAGCCTGATTCCAAAGCCCTTAAGCTTAACCACCACTATTAGCACAACACTTAGGTTCTAGGGACACAGAGGCCCGTGGAGAGACAACGTGGGACCCCTAGTCAGTGCAGAAAATACTACGAAAGACATTTTTTTTAAAAAGGAAGCTGTTCAGGTAGCAGGGTGCTGTCTGCAGGAATTGAAGAATGCTTCACCCAGAAGGGGACTTGAGCTCGAGTCTCAACGAATGATGAGGAATTTGTCAGCCAAGGCAGAGGAAGGGCATTTCCAAAGCACAGGGCCTGAATGCCAAAATAATAGTAAATTATGAGTTACTGGAAGAACGTAGGGGGTGTGGCCTAAGGTGAGGATAGGAAGGTAAACTGAGGCCAATCGCGAAGAGTCTTGTGTGCCAAGGTCAGAGGTTTGATTGTATTCTGTAAGACGGTGATTCCGAAACTTGAATATGCAGAGGAATTACCCCTGGTGCTTGTAAAACACGCACAGGTTACCATCCTGCTGTTAGCAACGGGGGTTGGTGGGGGCCGGCCATGAGGTTGAGAAGGCAGTAAGGTAGCATGCCCTGCTGTGCTCTGGGCAGCAGATGCTGGCACTGGGAAAGGTGAGGGCAGAGTTGGGGACAGAGGCTGGTATCATCAGCCAAACTGGAGAAGACAAGAAGAGGAAATAATGGCAACCCTTTACGAACTGATATAACTGATACTGAGAAACCAGCTTTCTCAATCTTGACACTGTTAACATTCTCGGCTAGATAACATTTTGTTGTGGGGTCTATTCTGTGCATCAAAGGGTGTTTAACACCATCCTGGCCTCTACCCACCATCTACAATAGCCCTCTTTCCACCCCTCCACCCCTTTCCTTGGTGACATCCAAAAACGTCTTCAGACACTACTAAATGTCCCCTGGGGGTCAAAACCACTCTATCACACTCCATCCTCTCATTGAGAATCAGAGTTAAACCGTCATATTAAATATCCCTATTTACAGATGAGGATATTCAGCCACAGAAGGACTTCACCTGCAGCTGAGCTCATCTGCCTCTCAGGGAAGAGAGAAACCCAAGACAGCATACTGAGGTGGAATTACTGATTTGACTGGATGACAAGGTGGCTGAAAGACTGGGGTTCAATGGTGAAACCCCAGCACTTAGCATTGACCTGGAAGCTGAGTAGGTGTTAAATAGTTCGAATTTAAAGAGAATCAAGATGTAGTTGCTCAAAAAGGAAAAATGCTGGTCCCACCTTAATATGTGCAAGCAGGAGGTAGTGGGTTCCTGCTCAAGGAACCCTCAGTAGAGCTGGAGTAAGATGTGTGGGGCAAACTAGCTGGAACCCAAATCCTGCTGGGCCTCTTCCCAGGTGTGTGGACTCCGGCACCTCAGTTAACCTCTCTGCACTTCACTTCGCGCATTTGTAAAATAGGCTTCTAAGCTGGAAGAGAGAACTAAAGCACTCAATAAGGGCAAAATGCCAAGTGGCGCGGAGTGGTTTGCCCTCTTCTCCAGGGCTTTCCTCATTATCTAGTACTTCTTTTTCCTGTCCCTTCCTCCCCCACCCTACCTTCCCCGCCCCCTACCAACCTGGTAGGAACCCCAGACAGAGCCGCGAGACTCGAACTGCCCCACCCCCACCCCACCCCTCTACCAGCAGAGGTCCCACTGAGATTTAGGGGGCGTCTGACACAACCTTTACACTTCATTCCCAATCCACTCCGGGGTTGCCAAATACGCGCGGCGAGCTGACTGTCTCCGAAACGAGCCAGGTAAATCTAGTGCGCATCGACATTATTTGGGGCAGGTCGGCACCGGGCAGGCACCGGGTCGCGGGTGGGCCCCGCGTAGCCCCTGCTCCCGGAGGCAGAGGAGGAGAGAGGCGCCGAGATTTGGAAAGGACCCGCTCCCCGAAGCCAGACTACAGAGGCATGGATGGAGCTGAGGGCTTGTTTGATTCAGAAAAAGGAGCGAGGGGACGCGGGACCTGGGTAAGCATTAGGAAAGTAGGAAGAAGAGGAGGCAAAAAAGAAAGCACTAGGAAGCAGAGCTCCCTGTGCAACGCAGCCTCCCCACACCTGGGCAGGGAAGTCAAGTACCAAGCAGCAGCTTCAGAAGTGCTCTGGGTGTTTCCGAAAACCGGGCGCTCTGAGGAGGCCGGGACCCTCCAGGGATGCAGGGCGCCTGTGCGCCCTGGGCGCGCTTTTGGGCGCCTCTTACCTTCGCCGGGGCCGCCTGCGCGCACTTCCGGGGGCTGCGCTCTGGGCGCGCGGAGCCGAGCCGGGGGACCCGGAGCCGAAGGCGGGGGCAAGACGCGACAAATCTCTGCTCGCGGCTGGGGCCCGGGCCGGCGCTCGGCAGAGAAATCTCGGTGAAGTGGCCGCGGGGTCTGGGGCTGGGGCTGGGGCTGGGCTGGGGGCACGGGGTCCCGGTCTCCGTGCTGACCGGCGGCCGCGCCGAGCCGCACAGTCGCTGGAGGAACCCGACTCAGTGGGAGGAAAAGGTTGTCTCATTTCCTTCGGTCTCCCCCTCCTCTCCCCACCCCCCCACCCCCGCCCCGCTCCGGACCTGCCCTCCCTCTCCCCCC